>JAASGD010000576.1:0-19788 GCA_023334115.1 Globisporangium megalacanthum
AAGACACTACATCCTCTCTCAACTTGAGTACAGAGGCGTTCAAAAACCTCTGATCTTAAGCCAGCTGACAAGGGGACGAGACTTTCGCAGCCAATTTCAACCAGCCTTTTTTATATCATGACAACGTTTAGTATTTCCTTCTCCCTTAATTCGCCATGTTTAGCATTCTTGATGGTGTTTCTTACGGGCAGCTTGAGCATTTTTAGGTTCAGTTTTCCATGAGACAAAATTCTTGGTGATCAAAATACCAATTCGTACAAATAATCAATGGCTGCACTGGATCATTTCAAGAGAAGCGCCAAGAACGCCGACCAGTACGCTGCGTCGAAAAAAGATCGCACTGTCTAGTAATCACTCACATCCCGCCATCCCGTCACAACCGCCGATAGGTCTGACTGGCTCAACCGCAAAATCGGCGATCCAACCAATACCTTGGCTGTGCGCAGGAAATTTTGGTGCGCAGCCAAAACGCGCGCGTGGGCCAAAAGTTGGTGTGGCGAGTCAGTGGCAGGGCCATCTTTCCGCAGTACCGCTTTCTCATTCTGTATTTTGCCACACAACAAGCCGACCATCTTGACCCACGCTCCCAGCCCACCGCCATCTCACAACAATGGCACATGCCGGCCCAACTCATGCCAAATCCACCGCAGGGATCCGCGTTCTCAGCGAACTTGCCGAGGTTCGAACCACACGCCGCGAAATCTTTCCGCGCGTTAATGTGCGCAGCGACTACGACGAAACGAGCGACTCCCTGTGCTCAATTCTCGACACTTTTACGCGTCGTTTAGCGGGATGGCATCGAAAGGCTCATCAACTTCACCCCTCGTCAATTCAGCACGCTTTGGGCGGACGTGTTCGTGTTTGTCTCGCGCAACTGGAACGTCGGACGAGGGAGGAAGAGCCAGTACATGGGCAAGGACATGCTCTTCATGATGCTAGTGACCATGAAGCACGGCGGCGCCTGGGACCTTCTCGGCGCTACGTTTCGGATCAAGGATCGGACGTTCGAGAAGCTGATCACGGGCTTCTCGTAAAGCTCTCGCCGTTCCTGTTCAAGAAGCAAGTGGCGCGACTAGCCAGCCAACTCACGATGGGCCGCGCCACCAACTTTGAGCATTTTCGGGCGGCTCTCTACGCTACGGATGTTACATTCCACCATGCAAACCGCTCTTCGAGCAACACTGCTGAAGGCAAAGTCTACTTCAGCGGCAAACACAAGCTGTACGGATTGAAAGTGGAAGTGTCCGCGGCGCCGGACGGATGTGCGGTCAACTGCGCTGAGCACTACCCTGCGCCATTTCCGACTTCGACATCTCCCGCAAGAACCTTGACTTTCACAACGAATATCTACGCAATTTGGAGGGTATGATGGCGATACGTGACGACGGACCACTTCTGGCGAACTCCCCAGAGCATTGGGCTGTTCTAGTGGACATAGGAAATCAAGGCCTAACGGAGGTGTCATTCTTCTCTGCCAAACCCACTAACATGCAAATGTTTGCAGAGATCGTCTGAGCCTTTCACCCAACCAAGAAAAAATCCAACGTTCGCCTCGCACTTCAAGAAGAAGCCTTCAACCGCACCGTCGCGAGCGATCGCATCATTGTGGAGATTTTTTTCGGCCGCCTGTGTGTCCAGTGGGTCATTCCATCAATGATTTTTCGCTGGTGTGAAGCTTTGTACGAACCAAATTTTCACCTGTGTGTGGCTCTAACGAACCTTGGTGTGAAGTACCAACCTCTCCGCGCGATCGACGGTGAGAACTACCAGCAACATCTAAACGAACTTCACCATGTCGGGGAAGAGATCGCTCAGAAGAAGAGCTAGTCTGCTCGCAAGTACCGCCTCAAGCGCAAGTGCACTATGCAAAAACGTTTTTACGCTCCCTCGGACGACGAATCATAGGCAATTTCGATCTTCTTTGTTCGGTTCTGTATGCTTTCGAGAGATCTCACAGTAGCTTCTTGGTTCTTTTTCTCAAAAATCGAATGCATTTTGTTCTCATTAGCGCTTGGTATGTTCTGTGTGATTATATGGCAATGACTAAAAGCTGAGATTTCAACATATTTCGAGAAACTCAAATCGAGGTCTAGTAATCAGCCGTCACACTTTAGACTGTCGCGGCACAGTTGAACGATAGGTTAGTAATCTCAACCTATAAGTTCAACTACGACGAGGACTTCACCCCTCGCCTGGCAGCCATGAGGTGAAGTGAAGGAACGTCTCGAACCAAATGGCATTCACTGTAGTGTGAGTCGCGTGGCGATCAATTAGACACGCTGCGCGACTTCACTACAGACACGCCTGCGACGTGCAGATGTCAATACCCTCTCTACGTTCCACAGATCACGGCTTGCCAGCGCGAACATTGTCCTCATGGTTCTCTACGTGGCGCGCCACGGTTGACCGATCCGCAAATTGCGGCTCAATCAGAGCAATTTGTCCGCGGCTTTGTCTGGGGCTGGTCAAGGAGCACGCCAAAGCGATCGGAGCTGAGCACAGTGGGCTTGCAATTGACACAGGAGGTCTGACGGTGCCAAACCTCGTGTCTGAGCTTCAAGCAAGAGCGTCAACAACACTCACTCGATGGGCGCGTGACTCGACACTGTATGACTGTGCGCTCGGAAATACTGTATCCCGGCGCGTCCGGTAGCTCGCAAGAGTGACAGCCCAGTGCAGTGGACCGCGACTAGCGCCACTATTCAAGATAGCGGATCCCTGAGCCGCATAAGGTGGCCGCCGGAACGTGCGTAGTATGCGCTTGCGACGCCAGAGGGTCCGGGGGAAGTCGCTGTACCCACCGGTTGTGCGACTATCGTGCAAGCAGTACGGTGAGGAGGATGTGGAACTCACTTTGAGACTTGTCAGAAGCCAAGCAGCACAGGATAGGACCTGTGAGGGGCGGGGGGGCGAGAGATACGAGCGAGAACCGCGCTCAATCTACCCTAACTTAGGACATTGTCTCTCCCGGGACATGTCCGAGTTACATGCTGGAGAAGCTAGGTCGGCTTACAGAGACGACCCTCGTTTACAAGATCCAAGACCTAACACGACAACGACATGACGCACAAGATGCGACCGGGTCGCCGGACGTCACTGCGGATCCAAACCAGCGGCAGCTGTGTTAGTCCAAGCGGATCGTCGACGACGACAACAAGCGCCAGGAAGATGCCGCAGCGCGGTTGGGTGGCGCAAGAACGCCGGCGCAGAGCAATATGACGACAAGTGTAAGCGGACGGCACAACGCGAGAGCATCGGCTGGTCATGCGATTGGTTCGCCACCAGCACGACTGTTGACGGTCCCAATGCGCGGCGGCGACGGTGGCGTGCAAGCCGCGTCGGTGCAGCATGGGGCAACGCCGGTGACGCCAGCAGCACGCCGTTCGGCTTGAGGCTTAGCGATGGCGGTGAGTGGTGGTTCGGGATACGACGTGCAGCGTGGCGACGGCAGCGGACTGCCAGCGTCGCCATCAGCATCAGTGCCGTTCCCGCCGATATCGTTGAGCGACGGAACAGTGAGTGCGGCATCGCAGGCGGACTTGGCGAGCGTCATCCAGATGCTGGTGGGGCAGCAGGCCGTGTCACTAGCAACGACCACTACACCAGCGCAGCGACAGGGCTTTAAGACTTCGCACCATCGAAGTTGCCAAGTTCAACGGAGAGACGGACAATGTGGAGGCGTGGTTTTGGCTGGTCGAAGGCCAAGTGGAAGCCGAAGATGAACTTCACAACCGGAAGTGATCGCAGAGAATGTTGTTCACGCACGTGTCGTCGCTGCTAGAATACACGGCAGCGGGGTGATTCGCGAGCGTGATTGAGTCGATTGCGTCGGCAGACAGGACATTCGTGCACATCGCCCATCTGCTACGCCAAGAGTTCCGGTACAAGCCCATGGTTGCAGAGAAAGAACGGCTCATCATGCTCCGCACGAAGACTCCCTCGAGACGTACGTGCAGCACTCGAGTGATTTGCGGAGGACCGGGTCGGGTTCGGCTATTGTGAACCAGTTCTACATCGCGGCCTTTGAAGGAGGCATCGACGCCGCGACGGGATCGCTGCTGGTAGTGTACCAGCCAAGGGCTTTGAACAACGGGATGGCAGCACCAATGTGAGTCAGCCACGGAGACATTGCAGAGACAATGCGGCAAGGACGTCAGCCACGCGTGTTGGCAACGAGTACGGTGCGAGAGGAAGCGAACGACTCGTCTAGCAACGACGAGGCGAAACCGCCAAAACGGGAGAAATTTCGTACTGACACGACTGTGCAAGAAAGCATGAAGACGATGCAGACGCCGCGTCGACCACCGATCACAGCTGTGGAGCAGGCAGCACGTATGGCACGCATGCAGTGCTATGGATGGAGGGAGCTGGGACATTACGCACGCCAGTGCCTGAAGAGAATGCGCGATTCGCGTTCGAGAAACGCGGCAACAGCACGGCAACAAGTGGAGATGGTGTCTAGCGCGAGCGACAGTGGTGCCGCCCGTGCTGACGCGGACGCGAAGGAGCCGACACGAGAGCCGAGAAACGACAAGTGGCGTAGGGCGAGCCGAGCTGTGCCTGCCAGATTAAGTGGCTCTCGAAGGAGAAAGTGCGCATGCAGAAGGAGAGCGACAGGACGAGCGAGGAGCAGCGGAGAACGACTTGGCGGGAAGTGAGCGCCAGCGAGTGCTGGTGATCATCTCGGGCAACCTCCCGACGGCTCAAATCTCGATATACGGGAGACTCGGGTTAAAGCTCTACACGTGTGGTGCGTGCTAATTAGCGGACCCGAATATAAAGCGATGGGGTGTCAAGTTGGACATGTGCCCGCGCGTGGACGTGATGTAAAGCTTGGGCGGTACGCTGTTCCGCATAGAAGGCGTCTAGCGGTTCACTGGGGTAACCGTGTTTCACTAGTGCATCGCGTGGGATGCGTTGGTGATCGAAGGAAACGAGAACGAGTTGATTTTCGGGAACAACCTTCTACAACACGTTCACGCCACGATCGGCTTCGGAGCAAGGGAGATGACGTACACTGTGAGTAGCGCAACGCCAAGCAGCGGCGCGTGGGGGTGGGGTGACAAGACGGACTACAGCGGTGATGGCGAGCGTTTGGACGGGGGCGAGAACGTGTCGAGCGATAAAGTTATCGTCCCGTTCACGTGCAAGGTCGGAGGCAGCAGTGTGCGGCTCGTGCGTGCGGCGCGTGGACGGGTAGTTCCCGGTGTGTCCCGCGTACTGATGGATATGCCTGTTGTCGGCATGACTGGCGGGACTGGTGTGTTTGTGCCGCGACCGCGTCGCAAGTATGAGGTGCTGATCCGCCCGACAGTGGAGATGATCCGCAAAGGCAAGATCGTGGCGTCTGCAGTCATCGTGACTGAGCACCGGGCTCGATTGCCTGCACGGTACGTGTTTGATGACTGGATTCCGCTGAAGGAGGACGCAAAGGTGCCGCCGGTCGCAGCGTCTTTGAGTCGCGATCGAGTCATTGAGTGGCTCGCGCGAGTGAAGGACGTGCGAGCAGGGCCACTGGGCGAGGAGTTAAAGCTGCACTTTAGCGAGCTCTCGACGACTGACCGCGAGCTACTACTGTAGCTTGTGCATCGGTCCCCTACGCTCATACGAAAGTAAGCGACTGAAAGTAACGGAAGTGCGAGATCACATCCATACGGGCGACGCAGCACCGATCTACCTGCGGCGGCTGCGTGGGTCGGCGAGTGAGCAAGAGACCGCCCACCAGCACGCCGACGAGATGCTCGCTCACCGCGTGGTGAGACGGCACACAGGCATGGCCATTCCCTGCGGTGCTTTTGAAGAAAAAGGGCGGGTCATTGCACTTCTGTGTAGACTACAGAGGGCTCAATGCGGGGACAGGGTGAGTCGTTTACACATTGCCTCGCATCGACAAAACGCACGAGACCCTGCGCGGACCCGAATGGTTTATGACTGGACTTGCTTGCCGGGTATCGGTAAGTGGAGGTCGCGGAAGAAGACAGAGAAATGGTAGCGTTCATCACCTGTCATGTGGTGTACCGCTTCCTGCGGATGCCATTCGGCTTGCTGACCGCGCCGTCGTCCTTCCAGCGTGTGATGTGTATCGTGCTACGAGGGTGCTCTGGGATTCTTGCCTAGTCTAACTTGACGACATCAATGTCTTCACGTGAGGACCATTCGAGCAACACGCAGTGGACCTCGTGGTGGTGTTCGAGCGCTTGGGGCACGCAGGACTCAAGCTCACGTCGTCGAAGTGCGTGTTCGGCGCGAAGGAGATCGACAATTAGAGACATCGGCTAACGAGAAAGGGGGTCATGCCACAAAATCGGTTGGTGCCAGCGGTGCGTGAATCCCCGAGGCCGACGGACGCGAAGGGCGTGAAGAAGTTCGTACACCTCACCAGCTGCTATCGCCGGTTCATTCCGCACTTGGGGCGAGAGTAGCGCCGATGACATGACAGCTGCGAAGGACGTGGTATCTGAGGGGGGAGCAGAGCAAGCGAGCGCGTTCGACGACCTGAAGAGCATGCAGGTCGAAAAGCGCTGCATGTCTACCCAGACTTTACCAAGGAGATTTTGCTGGCGACAGACGCATTGACAGTGGGATGCAGGGAGGTCTTGATGCAAGAGCACGGCGACGGGCTGCAGCAAAGTGAACAATCAGCAACGGCTGCAGTATTAATTACCACCGAGCTCAAGTGTCTCGCAGTGGTACGGGCGGTACAACACTTCCGCGCGTACTTGTACGGCCGCAAGTCCGTAATCGTGACGGGTCACGCGCCGATCAAGTTTCTCAATTAAGCGCTGGCACTAAAAGATTGGTTACACCACTGGGCACTGCTGCTTCATGAATACGACATCGACATTCGATACGAGCCGGGTTAGTCGAAAGTGGTGCCCGATACGCTGTCGCGCGCTCCAGTTATGATGATCGGTTACAGTACCGCTTAGCTCACAGACGATGTAAGCGAGCAACACCAGCAGCAGAGAGCGATGTGCGCGAAGACGAGAGCGGCTGGTGAGCGAGGCGAGATGAAGATGACAGTTCCCAAGGGAGTGCTCTACGTCGTGTAGCGGTGAGCATGGAAGGTCGTGCTGCCGCCCCGTGTATGACCTCGGGTGTTTAGGGAGGCGAATGGCAGCATGTGAAGTAGCCACTTGCGCAGACCGCAGACGCTCCCACAATTCGGCAGCAGAACCGGTGACCGCGCATGAGCGCGACAGTGAACAGCTGGGTCGATGGATGCCACTACTGCGTGTCGCGAAGGGCGCGAGCGCGGCAAGCCAGGCCACCACTACGGGGTTTGGGGACGGCCATAGTCGGCGATCGTTGGGGCTTGGACGTGGCCGGCCAATTGCCACGGACGAAGGATAGCAACTGCGTTGTGATGGCTGCCATCGAGTATGTCAGCAAGTATGTGGTGGCGTGTCCAGCCAAGCGCCATACGGCCCAGGATGTGGCGCGCGTCCTAGTCGGCTTTGTGGTGTTTGTGCACGGCCCGTTAAGAGAGCTGTTATCGCGCGTCGCTCCAGAGTTGGTGGGCGCGTTGATGACGGCGCTCGCATAGTACACGCAAGCGCAGCAAGTGAATCCCGTTCCGTACCACTCGATGCTGATGGATGCGGTTCAAAGGTTCAAGCGAACCTGGAAAGACATGGCTTCGCTAAACGCGAACAATCGGCAAGACGATGGGGATGCGTGGCTGATACCGTTGGTTTATGCTTACAACACCAAGAAGCACGCGACGACACAGCAAGTGCCATTCGCATTGATGACGGGACGAGACGCAAGGATGCCGAGCGGCTTGCTTCGCCTGGAAGCAGTAGAAGAGGTCGGCAACCTGTTGGAGTGGCATGCAGAGCTTCAAGAATGCCTGAGCATGGCACGAGACGCGGCTCGGCAAGCGACCGCTCGAGTACATGTTCAACAGGCGCGGTGGTTCGCGAGAAGAGAGCACAGCGCGCGCCTGTTCGGGCTGGTGACTGGGCGTGGGCTCTACGACCGCCCAGAGGCAGTGGCGCGGCGAAACTGGCGCATCGATGGCAAGGGCCCGCTGAGGTAAAACACGCGGCGAGGTACGGCAACTTCATCGTTGTCATGAAGGACACGGCGAAGTGGCTGCCGAGACACTTCTCCTTCCTGTGGCATTATCGGGAGCCACGCGACGTGCGTGAAGCAATGGCAGCCAACGTGCTAGACGACGTCGCCAGTGAAGAGAGCGAGCCGCCAGCGACAGTACCGACGACCGCGATACACGCGCTGTCGATACGACCAGTTACGAGGCAAGAGCAGACCGAGAAGGTGGTAGACTTGTCCACTACGGTCGGGGCTTTGTGTTCGTGACGCGACGACGACGCAGAGTATTTAACTGCGCGGGTCAGTACGACCTGCAGTATGATGTTCGAGATACTGGACGGTCGAATGAGCGATGTCACCTGCTGGCTGACCCAGAGCGACTTTGATCTGCTGTGACCGAGCGATGCGAAGGTGAACGTGTGACGATGCTGGTTTGGCCAGCAGGCGATGTCGATGTCGGGAGACGGCCTCGAGGACATGGACCAAGGTGGCGCGATGTGTTCGCAGACTGCGGAATTCAAGGCAAGCGAGTCTGTGGCGACCCGACGTCGGACGGCGGGATGTCCAGGATGGCTTAAGCGGCGCCAAATGTTGATGAGCAGCTGTCCCGTTCGCGGGCCGAGGTGGCGCGATGTGTTCACAGCCCAAGGTTGTCTGTGGACAGTATGATTGTTCTGGTGTGATGTGTGTGTGCATGTAAGGCCGCCGCGAGCGCCTATGCGGACTTCGACTGAGCGCAGAGGGGCTCGCGACGCAGTGTGACACGACGCCGTGAACTGTAATGCCGCGATGTTTTCGCTGTCGAGGAAGTTCAGCAGACGGTGGCGACGCCTGTGGCAATACTCAAACACGTCAGTATGAGACCACACAGAAGGTTCGGGTGGAGAGGATGTAGGTTGGCTACGAATGCGCCACCAGTATGCGACCGCAACTCGAGAGCGGCGAGTGCGTACGGCCGCGGCGTATGGCAACACGAGCGAGCAGCACGGTATCGACAAGAGCTGTGGGCAGCAGTCGACGTGAGCAGCACACGTTGACGACAAGAGCTGGTGTGGCAGCAACGGCGCGAGAAGCACACGCTGACGACAAGAGCGGCAGTAACAGCAACGGCGTGGGCAAGCACGCGCCGACGAAGAGAGTCGCAGTGGCAGCAACTGGCGCAATCATGCGCGCACCGACGACGGGAGGTGCAGGCGCAGTGGCTACCGCTGGCGTGATCAAGCATGCGTCGATATCAAAGGCTACGGTGGCAACAGCGGACTTGCGCAAGCTTGCGCCGGCGACGAGAGCCGCAACGGCAGCAGCCGGTGTGGTTTGGTACGCGAAGATGACGCGAGCTGCAGTGGCAACAGCGGGCACGATCGAGCACGTGCCGGCAACAGGTGCTGCCGTGACACCAGCCAACGTGATCAAGCACGCGCCGAGGGACGACAGCGGTCGACGGTGGATGCGGCTGAGGCGACAAGTGGCCGAGTCGCATCATCAACAGAGGCGAACGCACACGCGTAATGTGTTGGCAAGCGCGGCCATGAACAGGAGCACAAGTGACGCGCGGGCGATTAGATGACAGGTGCGGCAGAAGAGAGTGTGTCGTCGCAACGCGAAGACAAAGCGGATCGCCTGAAGGACACGCGACGAGAGCAGGCGAGCGAACAACGAAAAGTATGCACGTGCGGCGCCGTGGCGAGCTGCGAACTTAATGGAGGACGATTCTTAATGTGGGGAGAGGGGTGTAACCCGGCGTGTCTGGTAGCTCGCAACAGTGACAGTCCAGTAACATGTACCCAGACCAGAGCCGCTGCTCAAGATAACAGATGTTCTACGCCGCACAAGGTGGCCACCGGAGCGTGCGTGGTGTGCATGTGCGACGCCAGGGTGTCGCGAGGGGTCGTCGCTGCACCCACCGGTCGTGCGACGATCGTGTGAGCGGTACGGCGAGGCGGATGAGGAGAATGTGGAGCTCACTTCGATACTTGCCAGGAGCCAAGCAGCAAAGGACATGATCTGTGCGGGGCACGATGAAAGAGAGATGAGAGCGAGAAGCGCAATCAATCTACCCTAACGTTGGACATTGTCTCTCCCCGGACGTGTCCAAGTTACAAAATAGGCACCAGTCGCACAGCCACGCTGTCTGTGCGAATTATGCCAGCAACCAGGGCTATGGCTGCCAGACTGCTTGGGAGGCCACTCTGGGAGCCCGGGGTTCGCGTCTTTACGGACACGCACACCTGGGCCGGTTCTGACACACATACAACCGCAATACAGATATGTGCTGGTGTGCTCGACGCTCGGCTTCAAGACGATTGGGTCAATGGAGAGCTCCAGCTGGAGGGGTTCCAGCGGCGTGGTGACGAAACGCGCACACATGACCCCGACGAAGGCAGACGGGTTCACTTTTCTGTCGGGATTGGCTCGCGTTCTGCTTGATGACACACGATGGCTATTCAACCACACTGGTTGCCGGTACCGCATTGTGGGCGCTGCGCTAGCAACAGGAACCCTACTTCTGCGAGAGGTGTTACCTGACGATGGGTTCAATAGTTGGGGGCGCGATTCAGACGAACTAGCGAGGTGATTCGGAGCTTGAGAAGCTTTCACTTCGAACGACTGCCCAAGGCACTACTCTACAACTTCACTGGGCTATTCTATCGACACAGGGACCAGAACCACCTCCGTCCGCGGTCGGTCGGCTTCGAGCAGGAACATGAGTGGCAAGTCAACACGGACAGGACATCACGCACACCCTTGTTACGATAAAGACATGGACGCAACGACAGCTGCGGTACACAGAAAATGAGCATCGCGCACAAAGCGACCCTGCATTGACGCGTTCTGTTCGCTTCGGGCACGTCCCGGCTTGTCCAGGTGCGGCAGGCGGGCCAACCGTGGCGAACAACGCGAACACAGTACAGGAGACGAGTAGCAGACAATCGCACATAGAAGGAAAGTGAGGCCGGGACGGCCTGAGACAGGTCCCAGCCAATGCAGTCCAGAAGGCGATGGTACAAAACTTGGTCAAGGCCAGCTGGAAAGCTGTCGCTGCAATGCCTCGACTCGTTCAGTTCATATGACAGATCCTTTACAGACTCGAGGCCCGCAAGCTTTGATTGTGGGATCGGAGGAACAACACCTCCCACAGAGCTCAAGCCTCCTCTACCGGCGTTCACAACAGTCGAGCCTACTTAATGTGGGAATGCCCAGTGGCAGTTCAGCTCTGTCATATGCTCCAGAGCAAATGGGTGTCAATGGGACTCAAGCGTCCTCTCCCATGCCGAGCGAACAGGTTCTGCTTAATGCATGCGCAGACTCTTTTGCACCCGTGGAAACAACTGCGCCGGCGAGACACAGGCAAACGGCTCGGTGACGTCCATCTTGATGAGCTCTATAAGGCAGCCAACATGGTGTAGAACCACTGCTGTGCGGTTACAGTTGTGGTGCTTCGGTAAAACCACATCTACGCCACGTCGGATGCCCAACAGCCTGCAGCAGGACTGCTAGCTACAACCACTACCCGGCTCCATTTGGGGCTGCATACTCTGGTTCGGGTCACCAGCATGGGGGCAACGACGCGCCACGGACTGGCGCGGGCAACAGTATTTACCTGTCTTGTACAGCTCCTCTTCGCGAATGAGGCCGACACAGCGCCGCTTGCGGCTAGCCTGAAGCTGCGACTTGTGTGCTCTTCTTTGATGGGAGTCTAGAGGTAATCCTGGCAGATGTGGAACAGGAAGGGTACTAGTGATCTTCGGCACTGCTGCCAACATACAGCAGCTCGGCTGGGTCACCAGCTTGTCCTTCGTGGACTGCTGGATGACTAACAACCGAGCAGAGTACCGCGGACTACTACTCGTCATCAGGCATGCGCACAAACAGGGCTGCACGCCGCTTCTAACCATGAGAGGCAGCGCAATGGTCGTTTTGCAGCAAGCGTAACACTGGGCACCTAAAAGCCGGCGCTAGCGGGTATCTACCGCGCGGTGCACCGCTTGGTGGACACCATGGAGGTGCGCTGCTGGACTCACCTCTACCAAGCGTACAACAAGATGGCTGATGCGGGCGATAACCAAGCAATAGCGCGGCGCGATCTGGACAATACGCGATCTCGAGTGAGAGGACGTTGTCAGAGATAACAAACTGCACATGCGCAATGACATGAACCACCGGATTGAATACCGCCAACCTGACACGGACGGCGTCGGCCGCGCAGGTGCCCGCTAAAAGACCCGACGCTTGAGACACACGGATTGGGGCGCGATATCCTTTAGCTGAAGCAGGTCGTTGGTCTGCACGGTCACTCTTGGTAGTGCAACGCATTCGTGGGTAAATAAGTCTATGCGTAAGCGAGGAGACGTGCGCGTTTCTAGTGCTCTCTCTCTCTCTCTGCATCTCCTCCTGGCGATGCTGTGCGCCACCTTTGCTCACTCACTACCACATACAAACATGCACACGCGGGTGACTAGGATCACCCATCGTACTCCACCAGTGGACAGGGCCTTGTTGCACAATATCGAACCGCACGTACCAGATGGCGCCAACCGACGTCTACATCAGTAGCGCTTCCTGGCTCGACCTCATGTTGAACCCGCCATGGCACAGTAGCTTGAGGAATGTATGTTTGGACTCGCAAGATATAGTCTAATGTACCTCATCACCATCACCAACATCATCATATTTAGTATGAATCCGTAGCTCCCTCGATTTTGCATCGCATCATACCATCATATCGTCTTTACATGAAGCACATAATGCATCCATTGCACGACCCCAATAAACGAACCCCCGTGTTTCTTCTCTGGCTTTCTTTCGTGCTCGCATGCCGGCGTCTACCAAAGTAAAACCAGCTGCTGGAGGAGGCTTAGCAGCGACAGCAAGGATGACTCAATTGCCAGAACCATTTTCCGTTTTGCAATCAACCGCACAAGCGACTGTTCGGCCGTCCAACCCCTTTCAGCCTGCTCAAGGGTCGCCTTATGGCATCGCCCATCCCAAAATTTGAGCTACGCGGCGTGCACACGGGAAGCGCAAATGGGCGTGTACCGAGTTCGGCTCGCGTCTTGCAGGGGAGGGGGGACTGAGCAAGCTGACAATGACGAGAGCGACAAGCGAATGGGCTAGTCATGCAGCACTAGCCGACATCGGGGGTGAGGATTAGAAGATTTTGGAGCTACTCTGCGCCAAGCACCTCATCGTTCATGTGAGCACCGGTGAAGCGAGCAAAATTCGGGATTAGCCGCACTGGGAGGGATTGGAGGTGAATCTGTGTGCGAGTCCGGTAGCGTTGCCTCACGCCAATCGGTGTCATTGAATGGAGCAATCGTAAAGTCGGCAAGCTCCTTTGGGCAACGACACTTATGGCAGTTACAGCAACTGGCTTTAGCTCTCGACCACGGACAACTACGCTGTCCTCTAAGTGTGAGGGGTCCCAGCGGACCAGCGCTCGCTCTGGCAAGGTTTAGTGTGCATCGATGAGCGAGAGATTATCCCTGCGCACTTCGGCCTGAACTCCATTGAGGACGGGGTAGCCGAAGCATGGATATTATAGTTTGGACATGTGACTAAGTACACCCTTTTACATCATAACATCAAACAAGCACCAGCACCATCGTACTGATCGTGCGCCGCGATGGCGCGTCGCCGCCCCGAGTCGGTCCATGCACAATGCCGGTGGCACAAAGCGGATAACCAGATTCGTCGCCGCGCCAAGCACACCCAGTTCGGTCGCAATGTCACCCAAACATGTGTACTGAACTTTGTATACGTTTTCGGATCTTGGAATGACGGTAGCCATTGTCTTGTGTAGGGTTGCTAAAAATGTGAGCATTTCGTGCCACCAATTCTGTGCAAGAAAGTTCTTGCATCGGTTGTGGCGCTCCTAAATGCTCAGATTTCATGGGTTTATTAAATTGATCTAGTTAGAAATTTTGCTTACAATTTTATACCACAGAAAAGTGAGAAGAATCAAACTGGAATCTTGTCGTTTCTGTAAATGCTCATGGGCGTTGTTGACGAAAGCTACAATTGTCGGTGATAAGAATATGGGAGTTCAACACATCAGGGTGATGTGGTCGAGCTCGATTAACCCCCCATCTACCAAAGTTGTACCGATGAACATATGAAAAAACACATGTAATACTAGTACATGCGAAAATATGGAATGCTCGAAACACAACTGAACATGTCGTTCGGGTTAAGATGTGGTCTCGTGCGACTTTTATGCTCTACAACATCTAATTAGTGCGCGTCTGGTTTTCAAACAGAACAGAACAAAGTTATTTCAGATTTTATCATTTATTACGTAAAACCTGTCGTAATTCGAGCTAGCCGACCACTTTCCGTGGCCGACGGGGGGGGGGTAACAGCCGTGTGAGTGATGGAGAAGGTGTGCGTGAGAGATTTCCCTAATGCTTGACGAGAAAGTGCTAATTGCATGTGTGATAGTGCTCTTACGACATGGATCGACCACGACGCACCAGAGGGTGGTTTCGTGCCTCATACTTTTCACCCGCAATACTATTCTTGTTGAGTAGAACGCATGTGGGCTCCAATCTTCTCTGCTCTCCATGCCTACTCTCTACACAACGGTGTCGACTACACGTCAAGACAGGCCTCTGTGCAGTGGTTGCGGCGAGGCGACGAACGACAATGAGCGACTCGCGGACGAGCATCTCACGTCAAATGTGACGAGCAACCGCTCATAAGAACTACTAACTGAACACGACGGGTACTGCTTGCATAAAACGAGTCAGCTAGCCTCAAAACAAATCGGCGTTAACTGTGATCTGTGGACACACGGCAAGGGTGCATGTGCATGTTTGGCTAGCCAATGCTTTTGATTACAATGTTTGATTTGTTCACAAGTGCCGCGCTCTAAGCATTGACAATTTTAGGCGATGTCCACTGTTTCCACGGTTTTTTACGTGATTTTGGCTGCATTATCAATAACTCATTCGTATCTCCACGCGGAGGAGACTCAGTGACGATATGTTGAATGGGTGTCAGCAAAACCTTTCCTGGTACAAGCCATTCGTTACTATACTGTAGGTGGCGAGTTGCTTGTATAGAACACCAATCCCATGAGTCTGATTTTGTCTTTACTGAAGGAAGAGATCGATTTGAAGTCGCTCTGATACATTTTGGTGATTGAAATAAATCAGTGTAGTAAATTCAGCCGTCTTTTGAGAGAAAGAACTTGATTTCAGTATGCAATATTTTTGTCGCAATTCCGTGTCAGCAATTTAATTGTCCTGCCTTCTGTTTACTTCACACAATCTAGACACAGTCTGTGTTTTTGAAGTCGCCATCATGGTTTGAGGGATGATTGCAACAATCAGATTTTGAAACAGTGCCGTGCCATGCCTGGCGAAGCTCGGAATTTCACCCTTGAGGTATGGGTTAACATGATGTATGCATTGACGATAAAAGCCTCCAAATGGTTGTCATACTGTACCACTTTCCTGTTATGCATGTACCAAGGAAGTGGTACTGTACATGTTCTGCCCGACACCGCCATAATTGTTTGTTTGGAGACAATGATGCAAAAGAGGGTTTTAGATTTTGTCCTATTTCAGTCACAGTAGACAACATCATCTTCTAATACATGGGCATATAGAAGGTAGTCGGAAATGTAAACCGAACATATGGGATGTCTGCTGAGGACAGACATTTCTACACCTTTTCGCAGTCTAATTCGAACTCTCAGCAATGAAATTTAAATTCTCAACAATCAAATTCAAAACACCGATAAAAGAGAATGATTAGCAGAATATCTATTTTTCTATTTGGAGAAGGTTCGAGAAGGAGCTCCAGCAACTCACAGGAGCAGCGCTTATTTATCAACACGCCGTCGCCATGTCAGGCGCCAGGAGAAGCAGTACAAGTCCTACATGAAGGAGGTGCGCTCATTCCTCGAGATGGCGGCAGTTCCGCTACTTGTGGAGACTGTCCCGGCGGAGTTGTGCTCGCGTACGTTTTACCACAGTCTACCGTTCTATCAGATGGCATTGGACTATGAGGATATGCCAGTCGGTCAATAATCAATAGAGCAGAGTTTTATGTGCTCGTAGTTATTATCTTTAGAAGGCATTTGAATTCCAATGTTGAGAATTTGAATTTCATTGCTGAGAGTTTGAATTAGACTGCGAAAAGGTGTATATAAGGGTAAGAATTGTTAACCACCCCAGAACGAGCATCAATCTTGCCAAAAACGTACCGTTCATGACCGATTATTGTGTGAATTTATGAATGTGGCATGAATGTTCCTTGAACGAAATAAATTTCTGGAGATGTATTCCAAGGACAGCCGCAGACCTCTTGGGACGACCTATAATTATTTTATTTTTTTGTTTTTTAAGAAAAATTCTCGACATATCTAGAAAAGGTCGCATGATGGTTACCCGAACGGTCAACAATTGAAAAATACTTTCAGAAACGGTAGACCAAGTCCGATCTCGGAATAACTGGAGAAATTCCAGAGAACACTTCTCTCTTTTGTGCACTTCTGCATAGTTGACGGCAAAGCCGCAATGTGCGGCTCCTTCAATTGGAGCGACAACGCGGTCAAGCGCAACAATGAAACGTGCATGTTTCACCCCGACTGCCCCGAAGTTTATGACCTCGTCGAGGTTTTCAAGTCAATTTAGGCTCTGAATAAATTTTCGAAAGGTGCACCAAACGGAAGTTCCACGCGAGATCAAGCGCGCCATGGCCGGGAATGTTTTCCTCTTTTGGAAGAAGAGGGCTGCGATGCTTAAGTTCGCTAAGACCTGGTAAAAATACCACGGGGAATAAACCTGAATACATTTCTTTTCATTCTATTCTGTTTATGAAATAGTATCGAATCACATTTTTCATCAAAATAGCATGCTCTGTTTAGAAGACCGCTCTCTATTAGAACATGTATATTTTATAGTTGTTGACTCACGTTTAACAAAGGTTTGCAAAGCATGCCCTATTCTAGTTTAATTTGATTACGCCGTACCGTTTAATGTAATTGAACCCCGTTCCACACATCGTACTAAATCAACTTTTCACGTTCCATTGCCTTCAGACTGATATATTAACTTTCCGGTCAACGTTACGACTTTCCGAATTGTTCGTTCCATGCCACCCTGTTCTCAAAATCATGTGTGGACGAAGAAATAGTACTCGAAAGTTTCTTTTCTAAAAGTAAGAGAAAAAATTCCATTTTGTGTCGTACCGCAATAATTCGGATGAGTTTTTAAGTGTGGTGCGGTGAGGTGCGTTGACTAGGGCGGAGCATGTAACAGAGAGAGGCAAGAGTAATTTCGCAGACTGCGCTTTTTATATGACTACTAAGTAGGAGAGTTGCACTTTTACAGTGTATCAATAGAAAAGGTTATTATATTTGTCCGGATTGCGTTGTGAACCTCCGGTTAGGTTCGATCGGAACGTGACTCAGGCCGAACCAGGTCCAGTCACTTGGGCTGAGTCTGAGACTGAGCTGTGCATCACGAGTTTGGCTATGCCACTGGGAAGGCAATTTTCTGCACGATTTTTGTCACTTGAATGAATGCTGCGTCAGGCACGGAATGTTTGGATTTTTGTGGATTTTACTAAATAGTTCACGCTACACCTTTTTCAGCTCAATTGTTCACTTTTCCAAATGAAATATTCGTTTTTCAATTCACGTGTAGGACAAGGAAAAATGCACCTGACTTCAGATTTTAGTCATGTGCGCCACACCTACAACCTCGCAAAAAGCGACACGCGAATTGTTGTGCAAGGTGTGGGAGTCGAACACTAAAAACATCGCCCCAATACCAGACCCATGGATGCAGTAAGTAATCCAACACCGCTTGACTTACTGTTGTGCATATATACTTGTGCGCTTGCGCGGGTCTGTGTGGACTCCTTGTTGGACGCTCATACCACCCTGTAATGAATACCAATATTTAGTGGGCGCTCACTCGTCGTCCCGTTGATCCTATATTTGTTTTGAAATTTGATTCTGGTGAGAAACATTGTGTTTGGCAGTGTCCAACACATGAACTGAAAAGCAAACATTTCATTTGTAAAAGGGGACATTTGAACTGAAAAAAATACATGTAGGAGCGCGACGAATTTAACGCCTGATTGACACTTGAGCTGAAAAAAATACATGTGGGAGCGCGATGAATTTAACGCCTGATTATCGGATTTTAAGAGGTACTAACAAAAAATCAAGTTTTTTGGACAGGCGATTTTTAATTATCCCTCTATGAGATTACTGATCTCAGAGCTAGGAGAGTCACAACAAAAACCGCTGACATATTCTTGTGACAAAAAATGAAATGAATAAGCGTACTTAAATCAAGTTAATTTCGCCAATTGAAAAAGAACTGAGTGGTGTTTTTCGCTTCTTGACACCAAAAAGCACTCTCAAAGCATCATGTCGATAACCTTCAGCTACCGCCGCGCGAGCTACACGCTGGCGTCAATTCATTTAGGGATGTTGCAAACCTCTGTCTGTAAGAGATCATTGCTCTCACCACATCTTTCGCTGTTTCAGTTGAGTAAAGAGCGGGTCGCGATTTAGACCTCTGCCAGGTTCAAAATTGATAAAAAAAATACCTTTGAATAGCATTCATGCGTTTAGGAAGTACCAACGGTTGCGTGTTCCTTCTTGTATGCCAACTTTCTGTGTCATTACAGACTAAGATATTTCGCAATGCCCACCAGTCGAACTTCAAGTGCATAGTGAAATTGTTCAGTGGAGACAAGAAATGAGCAATATCAGGTCGCTCATCTCAACCAATGAAAGACGATCATTGTTTTAGCGCGTGATTTGAATTTATGTTAGGTGGATTTAACTTATTGACTTTGGCCAATGTTCGCAAAATGTTCATAGATATTTCAAATTATTCTGCAAGAATACTTTGTTCAATGTTTTTTAGCAAATGCCTTTTTTATTGACAGAATAATGATGGGTTGGCCATATTATTCCTCCAATCACAGCTGCTGAAAACAGTCCCCAAATCAGTCAACCCAAGTGGGCATTGCGTTGTGTGTGGGCATTGCAAAACGTCGTAGTCTGTACAGTTGGAGCAGTGTAATCTCTCATCATGATGACACTTAGTGATAGCCGAAAGGGCAACTCGACCAGTGCGAGCAAGCTCACTCGCGCTCCTCTGCCAGGTCTCCGGTTTTCATCATACAAACACCACCCTTTTCTTTTCACATGACAATTTTGGCAATTGTTGGCAGCCATTCTGACTTGATTTAAGTTTGCTTATTCCTTTTCTTTTTTCGTCACCAGAATGTGCCAGCAGTTTGTTTGTTGTGACTATTCTAGTGCGAATTACACCATCCTGATCGCATCGCCTTAACCGCCTTGATTAGCCGAAAAGATCCTCAAAAGCGCGTGAAATCAGATGCAAAATTGAATGATTTACGCAAGATTTTAGCACATGCAAAATCGAGTGATTTACGCAAGATTTTAGCTCATTTCGTTTTTTGGTGTGCAGTGTAATGTATTTTTGCCCGTTCCTTTATCGCGTTCCCACCTGTACACCTTTTCTCGTTTAACACCAAGTCTCTGAGTCAAGGAGGCCGAAAATTTCGGACAAAAATAAAAAACATCGTCAATTCTTATTGAAACATAACGAAGACGTGTTGGCAGATGCCCTTGGTTCGTGAGGCACGGACGAACATGTGTGCGTCCTCAACAAAGCATCACAGGTGGCAGCATTCAAATATTACGAAATCACGAGAACTCGAAAATTACCATTTTTAGGT
>JAASGD010000577.1:0-19786 GCA_023334115.1 Globisporangium megalacanthum
CCCCCCCCCCCCCCCTCCTATCATCACTCACTTGCTGTTGTTCGCTGCTTTGGCAATCATTTGCTCGGCCTGGATCGCTGTGATCGCGACAGTCGTGACAATGTCCTTGACTGTCGCCCCACGACTAAGGTCGTTCACGGGCTTCCGGAGGCCCTGGAGCATCGGCCCCATCGCAACACACTGGGTGCTCTGTTGCACCGCCTTGTACGTGTTGTTCCCCGTGTTCAGGTCTGGGAAGATCAAGACATTCGCACGCCCAGCCACGCGGGCTCCGCTCGAGTCGGCCTTGAGCTTCTGCTTCGCAATCGCTTCGTCTACCGCTGCGTCGTACTGGATCGGACCGTAGATATCAAGGTCTGGACGCAGCTGTTGCGCGAGCTTCGTCGCGTCCCGGACTTTGTCAATGATCGGCCCCGAGTTCGAGTCGCCAGTCGCGTACGACAGGAGCGCGACACGTGGGATCATCCCGAACGCTTCCGCGCTCTCCGCACTCGTCACAGCGATCTGTGCGAGCTCCTCGGCACTCGGGTCCGTGTTCACAGCACAGTCGCCATAGATCCGGACGCCGTCTTCGAGGCACATGAAGAAGACGCTCGACACAAGCGGCCGTGTCGGGTCCGTCTTGATCAGCTGGAGCGCCGGACGGATCGTGTTCGCTGTCGTGTGACACGCTCCTGAGACCATCCCGTCGGCGTCGCCGCACTCGACCATGAGCGTCCCAAAGTACGTTTCTTCCATCGCTGTGTCACGGGCAACGTCGAGCGTCATGCCCTTGTGCTTGCGCTTCTCGTACAGCCGCGTTGCGTACGCGTCCAAGCGGTCGCTGTCGGCAGTCCGGACAATCGTCGCGGCCGAGAGGTCGAGGTTGAGCGTCTTGGCGTGCACACGGATCGCATCTGGGTCGCCCAAGATCGTGAGCGTCGCAAGGCGTTGGCGCAAGACTTCGTCCGCCGCTTGGAGGACGCGAATGTCGTTCCCTTCAGTGAGCACAACGTGGCGCTGAACCGCCCGGGCTTTGTTGCGGACAAAGTGCTGGAAGTGCTTCGGGGACCGGTGCAACACGACGCCTTCGTCGAGCTCGCCAATGAGCATCTCGGTGGCAATGAACTCGTCAAAGAGGAACTTGCACTGGCCAATCTTCCGCACACTCGTGGGTAGAATGTCGCTCGAGACACGACTCACAGCTGTCGCTGTCGCGTACGTGTCGTGTGGGACGACAAACGTCGGGATCGACAAGCCCGTCTTGTCGAGCGCCGCGACGCCTTGGAGGATCTCGTGCGTGTTGCTGTGCGGGTAGTCGCCGTTCGTGAGCACAATGCCAGCGACAGTCGGGAGGACGCCCGGGATCCGAGACGCGAGCAGACCCAAGAGGATGTCGGACCGGTCGGCTGACGTAATCACGAGGATGCCGTCCTTGTACTTCTTGAGGTGCGCAAAGAGGTCGCGGAGGTGGCTCGACGCGACGACTGCGTCCGACACAATGACGTTGTTGGCGAGCGTCGTGTCGCCAAAGAGCTGCTTCGCGCCGAGTTGGTACGCGACTTCGTTCAGCCGCTTCGACGCAATGAGCTCGTCGTGCGGAAGGAACCCGAGGAACGGCAGGCCTTTCGCACGGAGCGCTGCTTCCAGCTCTGCACGGAGCGCGTGCGGGTCGTCGCCAGCGTGGACGCGGTTCGCAATCGTCCCAAAGTAGTGGAGACCAGCAGCTTCGGCTTGGTCTTTCCCGACCGCTGTGCGGCTGACAATCTCGTCCACCAACGCCTGTCGACTGGGCCCGGACGACGGCGTCGGAACGTCCCCAACGTCCGAGAGCAGCAGCACCGGCGAGCCAAGAGCCCGGGCAATGTCGACGTTCACTTTCCAGCTCATGGCCGACTCGTGCTCCGCGAGCGGCGAGCCTTCAATGATCATAAAGTCGTGCGACTGTTTGCACCGCTCGAACGCACTGAGGATCTCGTCAACTAGGTCGTCGCTCTTGCCAGCGAGCCAGTACGCCCGTGCGCGCTCGCTCGAGACGCCAATGAGCTCCTGAGGTGGTTGTGTGAGCGCCAGTGCGCTCTGCATGAGGTCAACGTGGTGATCCTGAGCGATTGATGATGATGAGGAGGAGGAGGACGAGGGCGCAATGGGCCGAAAGTACCCGACAGACGCAAACTTTTGCTCGAGCGTGTTGGCGAGGCCGATGAGGATGGGCGACGTCTTTTGCGTGTACTCGGTGGACGTCACGTACAAGCTCTCGACTGGGACGCGGCCTTGTTCCAGGGCGGCGGCAGTGAGTGCGCGAGCAGAGGTGAGCGGCCAAGGACGCTGCCGCTGCAGCTGCGCAGACACGCGGTGCAGCGATCGTCCGCACTTCCACATGGCTGGCTGGTAGTTGGACGGAAGGTGGTGGAAGGCGGAAGGCAGGAAGCGAGCGAATCTCGGAATGGGATGCGAGTGTCGGCTTCAACGACGTCACTCGGATTGTCGTCTCCAGTGTTTGACTTGCTTAAAGTATGCTTACTATTTGTTTTGGTGCTTCGGATCACATTCGCATGATTCGCATAACTATTTAGTGAACGCAGGTGAATTACGGGAATTATCGGTTGTTGCAAAGATATGCAAAAGGTGTAAATATGGTCACTGATGTCCCTTTTTTGTACAATACAAAACCCAAGACGATAGCCACAATGTTGAGCAAGTATACTGAACTCCATACGTTTCGAAACCCGTGCATATCACGATACTACTCACATTCGCTTGTACTTGAAATCAGTATACTTGGGCATAATCCTCCCTTATTTGATCAGAGTTATGTCGAACCGACATAACTGTGTTACCAGTCTCATGTGAGTACTGGACTCGTATACTCTCCACTGACAGCTCCATGTCGGCACAGTTCACAACACACGTGTGCCTCACTGTTGGTGTTGCTTGGGGCGTTGGTTCTTTTCATAATCGCGTTTCCTTCTCCATTGCTCTCACAGCTCCGATGCGAGGATTAAGGCGCAGGAGGGAGAGACGGTTTTAAGCGAGCCGTCCATCGGCTGAGAGCCCTCCTCTCTTCCCATTCGCACTCTGACGAGCGTACGTGACGAGCGTAACTACGCACATGGGAGGACGAATCGGAGCGACCTGAGAAGGTAAACATCACCCTCCTTCCGTCCTTCCATCCCTCTCTCGCTGCCGTCCGTCCACCATACTCCCTCTCTAGATGGAGAACTCGTTGAACGTCGACTTGTCGCGGTTCTTCTTCTTGCTCTTGGCCTTCAGCGCCTCCTCACGCGCGATCCGCACGGCCGACGACTCGCTCTTCCCCTTCTTCTTCCCGCCTTTCGTCTTCAGCACGCTCTTAATGTCCACGATCGCTGGCTCTGCGTCGTCGGCAGGCTTGGCGTCTGCATCCCACACATACATCTCACTAAGTCCGTCTGCCCGTCCGTCACTCCTACGACAACAGCCCCCCCCGTTAAGTACGCACCAGCCGCCGGCTTCTTCTTGCCGCTCTTCTTCTTCTTCTTACTGGCGTCCGACACCGCTGTTGGCTCCTGTTCCGGCGTCTCCTCCTTCTTCTTCTCTTCCGTCTTCTTCTCGTCCGTCACTGGCGCGTCGGCTGCTCCATAATTAATTACAAAGTCAGTCGCTCTCCCCCCCATTAAAACCGTCCCAAACTCTCTCCCTCCAAAAACCGATTGACGCACTCGCGATGCCGAGCTCCGCCAACGCCGCCTCAAACTCCTCCGCCTCCTTCTGCTTCTGCTCCTTCTTGCTCAGCGTACGCGCCGGCGTTTTCTTGGTAACAGTGACCGTCGCAGCTGCCGGCTTGGCCGCTTCCTCCTCCTCTTCCGCTTCCTCTTCGTCCTCTTCGTCACTGTCGTCGTCGTCGTCGTCATCACTGTCGTCCGCACCACCAGACGTGTCGACCACGTGGCCCTGACGCGCCGCAATCTCAGCAGCCGCTGCCTGCTCTGCTGCTTCCTCGTCCTCGCTGTCATCGTCGCCCCACGCGCCGCTGGACTTTTGGCTCACGAACGCAAACGCTCCGCCTGTGTCAGCAGCGGCCTCGGCCTTTGCCGCCGCTTTCTTGCTCTTCTTCTTCGCTTCGCCCGACAGCGCTGTGCATATACCAAACGACATGTAGACGTCAGTACTCGACCAGTTGATTCGCTTTAGTGACGACTGCGAACTGCATCATAGACGACCGACGGACGGACGGACATACCGTCAAAGACGTTGATGTTGACCTTTGGCGTGCGGTCGACCTTCTTCTGGGGCGGGTTGAAGCGGCTCATGGTGGCAGTAACGAACACGTGGGCGTGGACGTGGGGCGGAATGGAACAGGGGGGAGGATGGGGCACTCGCGTGAGGGTAGCTCTTCGAGAGTCCTTGGATGCGTTTGAGCTGCTCGCAGCTGGGATCGAAAATGGCGAATTGGTGGTGGGGCTCTCGAAAGTGATGATTGGGTTTCACTTGGGATTTGTATGGATTGGACAATGGACGCAAGTGGGCACTAAACCGAGGGGGTCGAGACAGATACCGACATCCAGATCGTCAACCTTGCCTCCATGAACAAGACGATCTACGAGGGCCAAAGAGCTATGGCAGGACAATAGTGAAAGGAGGAGACTTGATGCCAGTGGCGAGACAGCAAACAGAGTGACAACACCTTCTCATGGCGACACCCTCGCTTCGTAACGACGCACTTGGGAGAATCGAGTCGAATCGAAATGAAGTTCTGGTACGCTACGTGACTCAACCACTACTCCACTTTTCAAGACTTGACACGCACTTCAAACGCTTGGTCTTCTCCATGTCCGATCACTGCTCGGTCACAACCGCTTCAGATCAATTTCGCATTCTTCAGCGCAGTCTTGGCACCTTGACGCGCACGAACACATTCGCCGACTCCACTGGTCGACGCCGTCACCAGGAGGAAGATCGCAAAGTACACTGTTGGTGCGTGCTGGTATGCGTCTTTGTTGAAAAAAATCTTGACAAATGGAGGAGTGATGCGCGTGGCACCAGAGCGGACGAAGCTCATGCTCAGTTTCGCCCATGCTCCTTTTCCTGACGATTCCAGTTCCAGCTCAGACATCGCATTGTACGCGACTCGCTGAGTGGTGAGCCATTGTTGCTGGTCGTCTTGCTTGTACAGGACGTGAACAACCGACTCGCTCGTGAACACGAGTTCTTCGACTTGCTCCACACTCGATGCTCTGGCCGCCGCGAAGACCTCTTCTTGGGCATGCAGAACGTACTTTGCGCGGACGTCAGTGTGCTGAACCTGGAACGTGAACGATTCCAACATCTCCCGTCTTGATCACCACGTCTTGATCACCAAGGACTCTTTCGCAAAGGAGAGAAAAACGAAGACTGACAGTCCCGTTGAGACTTCATGGGATGAGACTTCACGTTGAGATTCAACGTGCAAGTCGAGTCGTATCACCCGAAGTTCTCCTTGGCAGACGCAACCGTCACAACCTCAGTGTCACCAGGATACAGTACGCTCTTCCGTCGAGTCAATCGACAGCCCACAGATTTCAACATGTACACATTCCAACGCCCTCTCTCTCTCTCTACTGTCGTCCCCAGTCTCCATCCATCACGCAAACAGCCACGACCGCTGCACAGTCCGGACCATCTCGACTGTGAACGCTCCACACACGGCACTCTCGTGTTTCGCAATCACGTCCGACAAGAGCGCTCCGAACGCGCTCTTCTCGTACGGTGAGTGGAAGAACGGCGAGAGGCGGCTACGTGCACCATCGTCCGTTGCGAACTGGAGCAGAATGAACGCGCCAAAGCGCGACAAGTCGAGCGACGGGCTCCCAAGCAGGCCTTTGAGCCCAGCGAGGAAGTGCTTTGGGTCGACGCGGTGGAACGTCACACGGCTGCTCGCGTGGCGACAGTGGTTCTTGAGCTCTTTCGCGACCTCAAACACCGTGTCGCTGTGCACGTCGGCGTGCAGCAGCCGGACGAGCGCGAGCGCGTCCGCTGGACTGATCGCAGCAGTGTGCGGACTCAGGTCCTGGCGGGCGTCCATCCACGGCTCGAGCGTGTCGTCGAGAAACGACAGCGCGTCGTCGTCGATTGCGCGACACCGCGCGCGGACGCACTCCATGAGCAGCAGGAACCGCGTTTCGTCGCCAAACGTGTGGTGAAACGCGACTTCCAAGCGGCGGCTGCTGTCGTCGCTGAGGCGTGTGAGGCGGACCGTAAAGTCGATCTGCTCGGCGACGCACAGACACGAGACGTCGAGCCGCCAGTCGGACGCACTCTCGCGCACGTCGACTGCATCGAGGTATGCGAGTGCTCGCTTGAGTGTGTGCATGATCGCCGCGGGGCTGTGGCCACCAGAGCAGGTGAACGCGTGGTCTGCATTCGAGAACACGGACGGCTCTTTGAGCGGCACGTCAGTCGCCTGTGGCGACGGTGCAACCTTGGCGAACGGGATGAACGCTGTGCGTCTGTCGAGCGCGCTCTTGGCGCTCGCACTCTGTAGGAGCGCCGAGAAGTCGGGCTTCCCGCCTGGCCGCTCCAACCACAGCGCCTCCTACAGTGGGTATCATAACGACGATAGCGTGTGTGAGCCTCTCTCACACGTACACCTTCTCTTTTCTCATAACGACAGGCAACACAACGCACAGCTTCATGTGACACGGGTGCGAACACGAACGTGGCGTGGCTGTCGCGGTGCAGAGGGGCGGCGATCGGCTCCAGTTCGTCGTCGCTCGCGCCGGCGTCGCCTGACACGTGGTGTGGTGCAAATGAGTGATCGTCGTCGTCATCGTCGACCATCGAGCGCGCGAACGGCGTGCGACCCTCCATCGTGGCAGAGTGACGAGTGAGCGCGAGACGGCGACTTGTGGTGTGATCAGCCAGGAAGTGCGACTGTCAACCCACGAAAGGATATGAATGAGTCATATATTGTCAGATAGGTATCAACTATGCTTCCTTTTGACAACAATTTTGAGAGATGGCCATTCCAGCGAATCATAAGCAGCGGTGGTACATGTATCAGCGAATCAAATGCACGTATTTAGGGAATGTTCGCACGCTGACAAAAGAGGTGATGTAACTCACTTGCAAATGGAATTGCCAGTCCAGCAACCAAGCGCGAGCTTCAAGAGATCGCAAGCAAACCCAGCGTTGTGAAAGCATTTCGATAGATTAGAAGGAGTTCCAGTACTGACAGGAGCTGCATCGTCCGACTGCAACGAGATTAAGGTGAGCTCGCTCTTTACGAGAGCATCTTGCCTCCTTGACGCAGCTCCGTAAATGCATTGTGGATGACGTCACGGTAGCAGCGCGGGTGCGTGCGCTCGTACGCTTGCTGGACCCACGCGAGCGCTTCGTCCGACTGGCGCGTGAGCGTCTGGCCGCTGCCTTCTGTCAAGTACAGTGCTTCAGACGCTGACGAGAGCGCGAGCTTGGCAAAGTCCCACTCGCGCTCGTTCCGGCGCTGTGCGCGGCCGAGGATCTCGAGCACTTTGTAGTACTCGCGCACGACCGGTTCGTCGTCGCGCGCAATGTCGATCGAGATGCTCTTGCCGCCGATCTCAAACTTGATCTCGACGTCGCGGTCCGCGCGGCCCGCGGTCTCGAACTTGACTTTCTGGATCGTGTGCGCCTTGTAGTCGAAGCGCTCAACGAGCTTGCGCGTGGTCGTCGCGCTCTCACCCTCGATCTTGAGCAGCGCGTGGTTCGTGAACGTGTACTCTTCTTTCGACGACTGGAGCGAGAACATGATGATCTCGTTCGGGAGCACAAAGGCCGCGCCGATCGCGGTCTCGAGCTGGCGCACTGGGCGGCAAATGTCGGCCGAGCCCGTGAGGTCGGACGCGAGTCCCTTGAGCATACTGGTCATGATGACGACGAGGAGGAGGAGGAGCCGGAGGAGGGAGGGGGGATACTTTAGCAGAGGACTGCCGATTCGAGAATGAACATTGAACGAACGCTCTTGGCGGCGGCGTGAGGGTCGTCGTCGTCGAGGATGTCCACGCTGACGAGTCTCCTTTTCAAGCTTCTGTCAGTTGGGTCGCTGATTGCAACGTGGGCAAGTCTCGACAGGTGCGAGTGGATTTTCCAGCCATGTGGGGGGTCGTCTGCCTTTGACTTCGGGTGAGTCTTCGGTTCACACTTGAATGAGCTGCAACACCCGAACAGATATCGTATAATCTATACAATATTTCCGTCAATTCCATAAATACTTCGAATTTACATGTAGCAGCAGAGCAAACCACAGAAAATCCACTGCTGACCTCTGAGTGTCAACCTCATGCGGTCTCTCGTGTCCAACGGCCACGCGTGTTTGCACCTGGAAACCAACACGTTCAAGGTGCAACGCGCGTGTGTCGGGGCCAACCACTTTGCCATTTGCACGCCCCCACACATCTGTACCTGCTGCATCATGTTCAAGTCCATGGTGAAAGACCTCTCGGGCACGGCCGACATTTGCTCCGTCGCGACCAAGCTCGAGAAGCTCCAAGGCGCCGCGTACTTGCTGCCGCGCGAAGAGATTTTGTTTGCGTTCGCGTCCGCGAAAGAAGAGTTTGTCTTTACGAACGAAGCGCTCATTACCGTGCGTGGCGAGAACGCGACGACGACGCGGAAGCTCGTGTCGCGCTTTGAGTACCGCGACCACCAGCTGACGAAAGTGCAGTTCGAGACCACGGGTCGCGTCGACCGTGACTGCGAAATCAAGTTCCAGATCGGGAGCGAGACCATTTCGATCGACATTGAGCGGAAAGAAGAGGAACTCGTGAAGGCGCACTACAAAGCGCTCGTAGCCCTCGCACGCGAGCAACAGGACCGCCGCCGGGCGTGGGACAACGCTCGGCGCGGACTCGACAAGGCCGCGGACGCACTCAAGCTCAAGGACGCAGGCGGCGCGAGTCTCACGGCACAGGCGTCGAGCACGCTCAAGTGGCTCGACGACGACTTTGGACGTATCTGCTCGCGCAACTACCGCGACACGATCCTGCCAGCGCTGCCACGGCGAAAGTGAGTGTGTTCGTCGCTCCACATCGAATCTCCTAGTCGAAACGCCATAAAGTATCCCGACATGTGCTGTCTTTCTGTGAAGTATCCTCGCAAAACTACATACTCCCACAAAAACTGCGCACAACGCTATCAGTTTGTTCTCTGAACTTATGGCGACCGCCGTGCCGCGATGCTCTGGAGCAAGTCGATCGTCTGCTGCGCTAGCTGAACCGACTGTGCCTGCAGCTTGTCGCGCACTCGTCCCGAGCGTGTGCGCGCACAAAAGATCTCTTGGACCTCTTTGCGCGTCGACGCTAAGATCTGGATCAGGTCCTTCACGTCCGGCTGGTGGACAAAGCTGTCGACGACAGCATCCGTGCTGTTGGCTTCGGCCTCCGCTCCAGGAATGTCCCCACCAGTCGACACTGGAGTCGACGTCGCAGCGACCACCGCTTCTCGCGTACTCCGAGCCGCTGCCCGTCGTGGCGGCTCTTGCGGCAGCTGGAACGACGCAAAGTGCAGCGCCATCACGTCGCACATGTCGACAGCGTCCGAGCCCACGGCGCGCGTCTGCTCGACAAGCCGACGCAATTCCGACGCGTCTGCGCTCGTGCGTGCAGCTGCGTGTCCCAAGTCGCTCGTCACGATGCCGCATGTCTCGAGCTCACACCGGAGCTCGAACACGCGGCTCCACGGGAGCAAGTGGGTCGCAACCGCTTCTTTGCTCCACGCTTCGACGGTGTCGACACGCAACAACGCCGATGCTGTCGAGTCTGTGTGTCCCCGCACGCCAGCGTTCGCTTTCTGCTGCCAGTACGCGCTCGCGACCGCGCGCTCGTCGGTGTCAGCGTTGTTGTTAGTGGTATTCTTGCCGTCTGTCGTGGTGTCGTCGACCGTGTCGCGGGTGCTCTCAACCGGCTTTAGCCGCGCTTTCAGCCCGCTCGACGACGAGCACCCGCGCAGGTTGACGCTGTCGGCGTAGTACGCGTTCTGTTGCGTGAACCGGAGCCCGCGGAGCTCGTCCGGGTTGTCTAAGAGACGCACCGCCCACGCGCCCATGAGATGGAGCGCGTACGTGTGCAAAATTTTCGCCGTGCTCTTCTTGATCTCGGCTTCGAACGCCGCGATCCGATCGACAGCGAGCGTCTGGAGGTTGTCGCCCCACACAAAGTCGTTCCAGAGACACACGATACTCAAGAGCTCTTCGCACACGGTCTGGAGGAAGCCGTTCCGGTCCGTGTCGTAGTCAAACACACATGTTTCGACGCGTGCAAAGAAGCCAAGTGGCAGCGCTTGGCGGCTCACACGGAGCGTGCTCAGCCCACTCGCGTCTCGGCGTTCGCGGTAGTCGTAGCCCCACATCTCGAGGCACAAGAGGAACTCGGGGAAGAACTCAAACGTGTCGCGCAAGAGCTCGTCCGGCGTGCCGTGGAGGTCGCCGTCGAGCTTCAGTCGCGCCTTGTACGCGATCATGCGCTTCTCAAAGAACGAGCTGTTGAGCGCAGCGTGGAGTGAGTCGGTCTCGTTGCACGCTGACCGCCTGCGGACGCAGTACAAGTGGGCGACCACGCAGTGGAGCTGGATCGCCATCAAGTGGAGCTTCCGGATCGTCGAGTTCATCTTCTTCCGGTTCAGTCGGTCTGCACCGACGCCAGTGTCGGGGTTCGCACTTGTCGCTGTCGTGGTGGCTGTCGCACTCGTGCTCGTACTGCTGCTCCGAGCACGTGCGAGCGAGTACGTCACTTCGTCGAACCACTTCATCCGCGACGTGATTTGCGCAATGACTTTCTGAACCCACGCTGGAGCTGTGGTGCTGCTGGTGTGGCAGCCAAAGTCGCACGCTGTCGGCGGCGGCCGCACGCGGTTCGCCTCGAACGGCTTCACTGGGTGCAAGTAGTAGTACGCGTTCGCACGCTCAATCTCTCGAAAGAGCTGCTTCTGCATCCCTTTCATCACGAACGACCTCGGCGAACACGACGCGACTTCGACAAACAACGTCGACGCGAACGACGACGCAGCCGACGACGCGAGCGTCGCGTCGTCTTCTGTCGGCTCGAGCGCGTGTCGTTTCGTAGCAGCGGCTGGAGCAGCGCTGTCGTCGGCGTCATGGAGCATCTCTGCGTCGTCGTCGCGGCCGTCCGAGTCCTCGAACCAGTTGGTGGTGTCATTGTCGTCGTGTGCCCACATCACAGTGTCGCCGATCGCCGGCTCGTCGGGCGCGACAGTCGCTTCCGTTTGCTCCCCACCACCACTGTCGTTCAGTGCAACAGACAGTTCGTCGGGTGTGCTCGCGACCAGCGTCGCCAAGTCGCAGCGAGTGAGTGCGTTCTCCAGTCCCTCTCGCAGCAGCACGACCTTCGCCTGCACACTCACACGCGGTTCTGGCTGCGCCAACGCCTCCAGCGCACTGTCGAGCACGGCGAGCATCTCGCGCCGCACGGAAAGGTCCAGCCGACAGCTTGTCGCCACGACACGGCACTGCAAGTCGTACACTGCCGCGACCAGCACGTCGAGCTGCGCGAGCGCTTTGCTTCGCGCTTCGAGCGCCAGGTACTTGCGACGCTGTGCAGTCGCGTCTCTCTGAGCTGCCAGCCGCTCGCGCTCGACGACGTTCGCATGCTCAAGCGCAGCGATGAACGCGTCGTTCACTCCGAGTCGCGCACTCGAAGACTGCTGCACGGGCACGGGAGCCGGCGGGTCGGCACTGTCGATAGCACCCTCGTCGTTTCGTACAAGAGCAGTCGGTGCCTCGTCGTCGTGGTCGCGGTCACCGTCGTGGTCACCGTCGTGGTCGTGGTCGCTCGCAGTCGTAGAGCTGAGGCCGCTGGACGCCGCACTCTCGGACGAATGGAGCTCTTCTCCGATCGCCTCGTGGCTTGTCGCGTCCGTCGTGTCGCTCGCATTCGCATCGTCCGCAGTCGCGACGACAGTGTCGGCCGCTTCGACAGGATCTGCCCTGTCCTCGTCCGCATCGCATCGCTCCATTGTCGGCACGGCTTCGTCACTACCGACCGCACGCTTCGACATCGCGTCGTCAGTATCGCTTCGCTCGTCAGGCTGCTCGACAGGAGGGGCAACAGCGTCGGCGCTCTCGACGTGACGCGCTGACTCGTACAGAAGCGACGCGTCACGGGTGTCGGCAGCCGGCGACACTGCTGGTGACGACTCGTCCGACAATGGCACTTCAATCGACGCGACAGCTCCGACAGAGTCGCGATGGAAGCGCGACAGAGCGGGGTCGGGCTTCCCGCTTTCGTCCTGTCGAGGCGATCCCAACGCGAAGCGGACGAACGACGGCGCTGGGTCGGTGCGCGCTTGAAAGTTGCCGTCGAACGACACGGCCGACGTCTTGCGGCGCTTTGGAAGCCCACCGCCGTCGGGGCTGTCGGGGGGCACCGGGCGAGAGGCATGGCGGCCAGGCGACGGATAGCTGCTCGACCGCTGGCGCAAAGTGCTCGCACTGCTCACGTACACGCGCGGATACGGCACCGCAGTGTACCGTGGATACCGACGATAGAGCACGCCGTGCTCGTCTTCGTCCGTCAGCCACTCGACACCGTCGTGGTCGTCCACGTACCGTCGGGACGGATACCCACGGAGGGTCGCACTCGCGCGTGCAGGTCGAGGCTCCAAGTACCGTGGCGGTGGTGGCGACGCCTCTCGGAAGTAGCCAGTGTGGCGGCCACCGCCTCGTCGCGCAGCGTACGCTGACGAATGGACGTACTCTCGAGCGTCGTCTTCTTCTTCACGCGCGAGCAAGTCGTCGGGTTCAAAGGCCGCGTAGCCACGGCTGTCGTCTGGTGGATACAGCGGCAGCACTCGTGGATTGACACGGTGGCCGCCAGTGCTGCCACCACTGCTGCCGTGGTCGTCGTCAAACTCGTACTCGCCGTACGCGTCGCTGTGGCGATACGTCGTCACGTACCGACGTCGCACGGGCACTGCGACGCGGCTGCGCTCGGGAGCAGCGACAGGTGGGAGCGGCAGTGAAGGGTGTCGCCACTCGGACTCGCTGTCGACAAACTGCCAGCGCCGACGCAGCGGCGCGTGTCGGTTCGGACCGTCACTCTCAGCGTCCGCACCAGACGTGACGACCGGCTCGTCTCGGAACACTGGCCGCCCCCATCGGTCGTAGTACGTCGCATCGTCCACGTCGACACGCAGTCGTCCGCCTCCGTGGACGTACTCGCGTCGCGTCCGTTCAAAGTCATCGGTCGTTGCGTGGACGTGCTGGTAGTGGGCCTGCTGGTGCTGCTGGTACGCGTGGTGGCTCCTGCGATACCTGTCGACGGGCGTCTCGAGCGCTGCTGATGGAGCGGACGGGTGAAGACGCGAGACGAACGGCTCCCGCTCGTCTCGTTCGCTCCGGTGCTGCATGTCGGCGTCCAGTGGCTGCTGCAGGAAGCCGCCAGTGTCGGGTCCTGTACTACTATGGCTAGTGCTGCTCCCTGTCATGGCGTGGAGGCTCCGGATGCGCCGCTTCTTCTGCAAATGCACTTCCACCTTGTCAATCAGCGCTCGGAGCAGCCGCGTCGCGTCCTCCAGCTGTCCGTTCGTGCGCCAATCATCCGGTCCACAGTCCGTTAGTCAGCTACTCAGTCAGTCGGCTATCCACTGTAGAGAGGCTCATATCCACTGCGTACGTATACGTACACTCGCAACGCTCTCGCCAGCAATGAGAAAGTTCATAATGAACGCGTGGCTCTGGGGCGACTGCGGCTCGTCGTCCGGCGAGAGCGGACAGTAGTCGATCGTACACGCCGTGTCCACCATGATGGCGTTGATGCGGCTCTTGCGGTCGCCATACAAGTACGGGAGCACGAGCTCCGGTGGCGCGGTGCACGTGAGGCGGAGGCACTGGACGCGCTCCAGCGGCCGCGTCTAGTAGAGAAAGAACAGTCAGGTAGGAGCCGCTACGACCATCACTCCTCACTGCTACCGGTCCGTACCTGCTGGATCTGCTGCTGCACTTCCAAGCGCGACAGCTGTGCGCTCTCTTTCGTCTCCTCGTCGTCGGGATGCAAGCGGTGGTGACTTAGAGGTGACGTGGACGCGACGAGCGGCTCCCCAGCGGCCTCGTGGCGCCCGCTACTCGGGCTACTAAAGCGTCTGCGTGTCCCGCCTCTCGCGCTGCTCTTTGCAAGCGGCGTGGGCGTTGACTGCGGCTGCGGCTGCGCGAGTGCGCGTTGCCGCGAACTGAAGCTCTTGAGGCGGCCAATGTGGCGCACGCGTAACGCTGACGGGCGTGCAGAGGGCGAAGAGGAGGAGACGGCGGAGGCAGACGAGGTGGAGGAGGAGGACGACGATGATGCGTGCGTGCTGCTGAGCGCGGCGGACGCTGACGCGGCAGCTGGCGCAGCATTGGTGGCGCGGCTCTCTTCCATGGAGCTGGCGGGTGGCGGCACGGTGGGTTGGAGCAGGCTTGGAGCGCAAGAATCTGGGTTCGGGTTTCGAGTTGGAATATGGGTCGGGTTTCGACTGCCACACCAAATGGATAAATATTCGAGGTCACTATTGATGTAGTGACTATTTCATTTAAATTTTCAGTCACTATTAAAATAGTGACTGAAAATTTGAAAATGGCTACATTATTTATTTGCTGACAATGCTGTATGTTTTCGGGCAAAAACATATCAATATTTTCAGTCATTGGCAGGGCTGAGCTGAGCTGAGAAATTGGCGAGAGTTGGGGACGCGATACATGCGAGAGACGTTGCTGGTGTTGTTGTGACGGGAGACTTGTGTGCGAGCATGGAAGGTGGCCGATGGAGGACGATCGATTCGTAGGACACCGCACATGCACGGCGTGCACCACTCAATCAGCCAGAACACCTTGTCGGTCGGTAACTAAAAAAGTAATAATAACGAAAATAGGCAGTTATTTTGGCTCTTTCGCGTCCTTTCTTTTTAAAAAAGGCGGGCAAAAATGCTTTTTTTCCTGAAAAAATCGTCTCAAACATTTTGCAAAAAAGGGACAAAAACCTGTTTTTTAACCTAACCCTTTTACGAAAGTAGCACTCCGATCTGGTTTGGTTTTTGAGGACGATTTTTCTGTTTTCAAATCGTTGACCGCGAAATTGCATCAGGTTATTAACGCCGAGCCTGAGGGCGTGCAAACAGGAATAAATACTGAATTTTAAAGCCCATGTAAAGTACGATTCTGTGTTATTAATACTTACCGTCCCTTCTGAAGGCTTCTTTTGGTATGAAAACAAATGGTTTGTGCAAATACTTTACAAAAGAGGAGATGTTTACACATTTAGTAAACCGTTAAAAAAAAAGCCAGATCGACTCCATTTGTAACAATCAAAAGTATCCGGACAGGTCGCGAGAGACAATGTCGCCGTAATCGCCGCATTTACAAAATTCGCAAAGTAACGTTGCAAAAACAACCACGCGACCGACTGCCTTCATTCATCTCGCTCCGACCCGCAACGTCGACGTCGTCGCTCATTCTCGTCCTTCCTCCACCACCGCTCCAACCTCTAACAGCTCCAACCATGCCGGGCGGCAACTACGCAGCAGCCGACTCCCCCAAGCAGGGCGAGGCCGAGCGGTACGCGAGGATCGTGGCCGAGACGTCAACAGCCATCGGCGCGTTCCACCAGACCACGCGCACGCTCACCCAGAAGCTCCAGGTGCTCGGCACGCCCGCAGACACGCGCGCGAACCACCGCGAGCTCAAGGAGCTGGCGGACAAGGGCAATGCGCTCGTCGCGACTGTGAACCGCCGCTTGCAGCAGCTCTACGCGCTCTGCACGGGTCCGTCTGGCCGCACGCGCAAGACGCAAGTGAACAAGCTCTCGGGTGACTTTAAGCGGGAGGTGCAGGCGTTCGAAGACGCCTGCCGCCGCCTCGTGGACGCGGAGAAAGCGGCGATTGCGCACATTCGCAACAGCTCGCACTCGTACCGGCGGGACGACTCGCTCGACAACGGCGCCAATGGCGGGCTCGAGCTGGGCGGGTACAACGAAGACCAGCTGTACGCACAAGCGAACGTCACGACCTACGACGAAGATGGTGCGTACAATCGAATGCGAGAGTGATGGTCAGTGATGACAACTGCGAGTGGGCGGGTACAGTATTGACTGACTGGCTCTTTCTCTCTCTGCCGTCGCTAGACCTCGTGCGACGGGAGCAGGACCTCGTTCACATTAACCACCAAGTGCGGGAAGTGAACGCCGCGTTCCGAGAGGTGGACGAGCTCGTGACGAAGCAGGGCGAAGTCGTCGGTGGGTTGCTTGTCGGCTGTGGTTATTGTGTGGTCCTGTCTTGTCGTTCGTTCGCTCATGCTCACGATGTGATGCTACGACGGTTTTAGTGGAAATTGAGGACAATACAGCGGACGCGCAGGAGAATGTCGGGAATGCGCTCGACAATGTGCGCCAAGCGGACCACAAGAAGCGCTACTGCGCGTGCTCCAAGACGAAGCTCATCTGCTGCGGGATGTTCGCGATCGTCGTGGCTGTGCTCGTGCTCACGCTCGTGCTCTCGCTCAAGTAAGAACGGACGGACGGACAATGAAGCTGTACACGCCATAGGGAGATCTGTACGAAGCGAGCACACCCCACCCACCCACCCACCCACCCACCCGTCTTAGTAACGCCACCGCCTATCTATTCGATCGATGCCATCCAATGCGCTCCTCGCTTTTTGACTGCGTTTCAGTATACTTTTTTTGTAGATTACCGGTAATACCGTATTACCGGTAATCTACAAAAAAAGTATACTGAAACGCAGTCAACAATAGTTGCACTCCTCGCCACCAGACCAGAACCAGCAAACACCCAGTCAGTCGCATGGCGCCACCAACCTGGACGATCGCGGACGCGGACGTGCTGCGCGCGCTCGAGCTGCACTTTAACGGCGTGCGGCGCCACAAGAAGCTGCTGGTGCAAATACCGCAGCTCGACGCGCTGGACGTGAGCCGCATTTTCAACGCCAAGTTTGCGCCGCTCGTGCTCGAAGTCGTCGAGCGGCACCCCGCGTGGCAAGCCGACCACCCAGCGCTCGTCCGCAGTGTCCAGGAGCGGACCGCCGCTCTCGCTTCCAAAAACGGGCAAGTGGAGGACGGCGATGACGTCGGCGCGTACGAAGCCAAGCGGCTGCAGCGCATTCGCGAGAACCAGCAGGTCCTCGCGGCTCTGGGCATCGACAAGCCGCAGCCGAAGCGAGTGAAGCGCGCGGCGCCCAGCGCAGACGAGGACACGGCAGTGAATAGGACGCTGCGGCGCTCGACACGGATCTCTGAAGTGAGCACTGCCAAGATGGTGGCGGCCGAGGCCGAGGCCGAGGCGTTGCGACAAGCAGAGCAGCAACGAGCGTGGGAGCTCTCGCGACGGGGGAGGCGACTCGCTCCTCAGCGCCAGCGCCAGCGCCAGCTGAAACGACCGTTTGAAACAGCAGTGGACGTGCCTGTGGTGGACCTCACAGCAGATCTCGCGCAATCCGAGCCGCCTGCTACGCGGCTGCGCCTGTCGAGCCAAGAGCTCGCCATTGACCTCGCGCGCTTCCACACGCAGTGGCTCGGCCGCCAGCTCTGGCCCACAGGCAAGCAGATTGTTATGCAAGGCGTGTGTCCACGTCACACGCCGCTTTTTTCGAAAATGAGCGGCGTGCAGCTGTGGAAGAACGCTGTGTTGCTCTTTGTGAACGTCCAGGAGGACAGCGCCTCTTTGTACGACAATGTGTTCCACCAAGTGCCCAGCAACTCGACTACTGGAGCTGCTGGTGATGACGCAGCTGTATACTTTCGCTGGTTCGCCCAGCAACGCCACCACCTCGAGTCGCCAGTGATCCAGCGACTACTTCGAGCGCAGAAAGGCGACCCACAGCTCTGGATCAATGGCGGCGCCTCCTCGGCCAACGACCCGCCCCGCTCCGAACCCTCTGCTGGTACTGGCTTTATCGCACCGAGCGCGCCAGCACCAGAGCCGGTGCTGCTCTTCCTCCGCCACGTGAATGGTCCGTACATTTACTGCGGCCGCCTCGGGCTCTTGGGAGTGCACGCCAACACGTCGCCGCTCGAATTCCGCTGGCAGCTGCTCGACGTCGCGGCGCTCGCGTGGCACAAGATCGCGACGCTCCTTGAGGCTGCGAACGCGTTCGTCGACGGCGCCGCAGTCGTGGTTGAGGGTAACGAGTGACGGGAATGTGACGCGAGCGAGAGGCACAATTCACTAATTTACACCATACAAACGTGCACTCCTCTCTCCTCTGCTGCTCTCATATACCGTACGCCGTACACCACGTCTCTCTCGCTCTCGCTCCCTCGTTACGCCACTTCCACAGCAGTCGGGTGCACGTAGTAGCTGCTCAAGTCGGCTTCGCCAAGAGCGCCATACGGAAGGAACCGCAGCGCGGAGCGGGTGTCACTCGCGCGGGGGTGGCGCTCAGCGCACGCTGCGAGCCGCTTTGCCAGCTGGTTCGCGCCGCCACCCGGTCGTCGCTGCATCAACTGCGTCGACACCGTCACGCCCACCACGACGCCAACGAGGATCCCAGTGACAAACTGCAGCGGTGTCATCGCGTGCAATTCGAACCGGAAGAGTCGGTGCTTCCACGTCTCGAGCCAGTTCTTCTCAAGCATCGCGGGCGCGGCTGCGCTTGGCGACGCCAGTCGACTGCGGCGGACCGTCGCCCCGCTCGGCATTGCTGCGTTCAGTTTCTGTACGCGCTCGTTGCCGCGCACAGCAGCTGCGCGTAGGTTCGCAACAATTTCTTTTGCGAGCAGCGATACGTCGTCTCCATTGCGCTCAGGAGCTATAAAACTCGCCCACATTTCCGTGTCGCTCTCAGCTGCGTCCTCACTCGCTGCAGGGTCGACAATGACGTCATCGCTCGTTATAGTGCGACGACGCTGAGACGATGCATCGAGTGAGTAGCGGCGAGGCGGAGAGATGACATTCTCTTGCGAAATGGTCGGCAGCAGCTCCCACTCCTCCAGTGGGTCTGCACTCCGTCGTTACGGGGCGTCACGCCATTCCCATAGAGCATACAAACACTCAGTCGTCGGCTCGCACGCACACACTTTGCACCAGCTCCACGAATGTGCTCGCGACGCACCAGTCAGCGCTTCGTGGCCGCTTCGACTCGTCAGTTGATGACGCAGTGACTGGGCGAGCTGTGGCGTCACTTGCGTCAGCACCAAGCGTAGCGCGCTGTTGTGTCCCAGCAGCCCATTTAATCACGCGCGTTTGTTAGAACCAGGATGGAGCGCTGAGCATGTGCGCTGTGCGGCGAACGCACCGTTCAGAGCGATTCGCGCGCTCAGTCGCGAGCCGCGCGCGGTTTTGAGCCATCAGCAGCGCTTCACTGATGCGGCGCAGCGAGTTCATGTCAAGCTCGGAGTAGCGGCGGGGCGGGACAAACTCAGCGTCAGTGGCGGTGGGCGTGGTAGTGGCAGCAGCAGTAGCGCGTGGAGGGGATGTGGCCATCGCGCGAAGACTCCACAGTTTAGTGGAAAACGGCGCCTGGTGCTTGGTGTGTTCTCAGATGAAAAGTGGGGAAGAAGAATTGTTGTGAAGAAACAAGTGTAAAGGACACACGCGTGGATCCGCTAGTGAAGAAAGTTAGGAGACATGATACTTGATTTTATCACTATGTCACAGATGTGGGTGTCAGCGAGCAAAGTGCCACCCCAACCATCACTCCCACAAGCACGACCACTAGCGCGACCGCAAGCACGCCCACCGGCACCACCAGAAACACCTCCGCAACAGCGAGGCCGCCCGGCTCGGCACGGCGACCTTTGGGAACGCGCTCTAGTGCTGGCGCTCGACTGTGCTGTTGAGCCCACCAACGTCGCCCTCATTATGGGCGTGTC
>JAASGD010000578.1:0-19783 GCA_023334115.1 Globisporangium megalacanthum
ACTCTCATGCTGCACAAAAAGCAACTGGACCGCAAAATCACAGCGGAAAGTGGGAGCGGCTCACACAAGCCCTCGCTCCTCGCCACAGCTTGAGCCGCTCTCTCCCGCCTCCACGAGCGGTACCGCCTCGTCGCCACCCGCCTCACCACCCGCTGCCGTGCCGCCCTCGACTTCTTCAGTGGCCGCCTGCGCCGCGCCAATCTCGTCACCTTCCACCGCCTGTGCCGGCGTCTCGTCGCGAGCTTGAGCAGTGGTGCCGCCGGCGCTGTCGCTCGACGGCGTGGCGCTGGCGGTATCGTTTGTAACGTCGCCACTCGTGGCCTCGTCCACACCACTATCATCCACCACACCCACCTCAGCACCACTATCTGCGTCGGCGCCTGTGCCGCAAACACGAAGCGCGCGCTTCTTGCCGGCTGCGCCCGCGCGGCGCATCTGGATGTCGCGGCCGATGGCTGGCGTGGGGCGGTTCTCACCATCCGCCCACGCGTTATGCCATATTGGTGGCATGTCAGGCCTGGTAGCCCGGCCGGCCGCGCACTCTGTTGCACAGGTAGACACTGAACCAAACACACATCACTCAGTCAATCCACGCTGGTAAGCACTGCCACCAAAATGCACGACATACCGAGCAGCGCCGTCACTGCACGCGCCGCAGTAGAACTCAGTCGCCGTCCGCTCGTCCTTTGTCGCCTTGAGAATGCTGCACACTTTGTATTGGCGCTGGCGGCGCTTGTTTACGCCGTTCACTACTTGCACGTCCGGCGACCCTAAGAGCTCGTGCTCGTCAGGCACGGGCCGTCGTACGTGACAAGTTGACGCCGTGCCGCCGGCCGAGATTGCCCTTGCTACAGTCCGACACCCACAATCAGTCCTTGCCTTTACAGTATCACAACAATGGCTCGGCGGCACACACCTTCTCGTCGAAGTCCGACGCGCGAAGTGCGAGCAGCTGCTTCTGGAGCTGCGTGACGAACTAGGTGTGGTCTGCTGGTCTCTCTCCTTTCTCTTTCTGCACTTCGCGGAACACAATGTATGCGTTCGCAATCGCCATATCAAGGAGCCCAAAAAAGATCGTGCGGTAGTACTTCTTCGGGACCATCGCCATCTGCAGCGAGTAACGCTGGAGGCGGAGCTGGTCATGGATGCCGACCACGCCCATCCAGCGCTGGTAGTCGCGCACCAGAGATGGGCGGGGGACGACAGTTCGCTCGCCTCCTGGAAGTCGCCGCTCTGTCCATGTTGGAAAATACAGCATGATCAGTCAGAAACATGTTGCCATACAACAAGATTAGTCAGAAACATGTTGCTATACAACATGATCAGCCAGAAAACATGTTGCCATATAACATGGTTGGTCTTCGACATATTGCCATACAACATGATCACTCCAAACTAGTTCCCAGATCCAACATGTTTACCCACCACACGATGACGTCGCTCTGCTTCCGCCGGTCGCCAGTATCTGCACAAGCTTGTTGTCGTACCAAAGTACAGCGGTCATCTGCGGACATACGCGGGCGACGGCTAAGCGCGCCGTTCCACGCTCGATCTCCGCTGGGCGGCTGCGTCGCTTCTCGCTGATGGCAGCAGGGAACCCAATGCGTCAAGCTTGAGTTGTGCAGACGGAGTAGACGTTGCGGGTGAGGGGCTGTAAGGCGAGCTGCACGCTCGTGTAGAAGCGGTTGGTGACCACCGCGTGGAAGACTCCATCAGCACGAGCTAGGAGCACGGCGGCCAGGTTCCGCACCACAGCCGCCGGGCCGGTGTTTGGGTCTACCGAGGCATCACCAGCAGCTGCACCAAGTTCCGCGGCATGCTGAGACTTGCAGCAGTACACCTCGAGACTGGACGCGTTGTACGTACAACACCAGCGTCACCACTTGATGTCATATACAACATGTTTGCGCACAACCAAAAAAGGAGGTGCTCCATGGCATTGAGAGCCACGGAGCAAACATGCAACATGCACATGCACAACAGACCCCGACACGCACACAAAGGTACGCACCGAATGCAGTAGGAGGTCTTCGCGCAGCAGGTCAGGAAAAGCTTGGTCCCCCACTTGTGGGGTTTGTCCTTCAAGTACTGACACGTTGGGTTGTATCGGCTCCTGAACGGGATGATGGCTTCATCAAACGCGAGCACAGCAGGTGTCTTCAACCCCGCTCGGAAGGTTCGCTGCAACGTCTCGATGACGGATCGCACCTTCCACGCCCTGTCAAGCTCGGCCCTCCTGTCAGCGTTGTTGGTAAAATGAAGGTTACGCATGACGTACTCGAGCCGGTGCTGGGGCATGAACTCGCCGAACGTTCCTGCAGGAACCGCGCCACGAGCCGATGTCGCCCAGTGATCCGATAGACGGCGCTGCTGCGGTGCAAGCGTGCGAGCGAGCAAGAGCCCACGCACACAAGTACCTCTTGCGGTTGAATGTCAGGTTTCTTGGCCTCCTGCCGCGTGATCCCCTCCTTGGTCCTCGTTCCGTTCTCTCCTTGGTTTGTGTACAGCTGGTCGACTCGCTTGACAAGCTGCTGGTTGCTGTAACGGTTGGACTCACGTGCAACGCGCCTCCACAGGTTCTTCGGTGCAAAGAACAGCAGAAGCTGCAATGGTGACTCGGTAATCGAGGAGATAGACAAGTGTGGCCCAGCCTCGCCAGAGTAGAGCCTGGGGTACTCGTTGCCACTCGGGAACAATGTCGGGTCAGGCAACATAAGTGACAAAGACACAACATGTTGGATGTGACAACGTCAGTCTAAATACATGTTGTATGTAACATGTTGTATGAGACAACATGTCATCAAACATGTTGTATGTAACATGTTGTATGAGACAACATGTCATCAAACATGTTGTATGTTTCAACAAGTTGTACACACCCAGCTCCCAGCCGTCTGTCGCCATTTGCTTCACACGCTTGGCATCCTGGGAAAGCTTCGGCATCTCGTCTGGAGCAAGCTCGGGCCATCCGTCCTACGGGGACACGTCCGAGTCTGCAGGGCCGTCCGCGGTCTCAATGTCCTCCTCGTCGCATTCAAATTCGACCACGACCTCCGCATCGCCCACCCACGGCTCACCGTCGCTCTCCTCACTCTCCGAGTTGAGACACTCGTAGTCTTGCGGCATGGTGTTAGTTGTAATGTTGACGCCGTCGATCATGACCCCGTGTGGCATGGGTGTCGGTCGGGTGGGTGCTGGTGGCTGGTCAAAGTCGTCGTCATCGTCGTTCGTACGGCGGTGGCGGCTGCGATCAGCCGACGGCGATGGCGTGCTGACGCGCATGCGCGCCAGCGTCGCCGCCCTCTCACTCCTTCCCTCTTTCTCAGCCGCCACAATCGCTTGGCGCTGCCGAGCCATCGCGGCCGGCGTGCGGAAGCTGCCGCCGTAGCAGCTGCTACTTTGCGGCCTTTGCATCCGCTCGCTTGCTCGATTGCGTGGTAGCTTTTCGCTTGCCTGGTGCTTTGCGCGCTAATGGAGGTGGACTCACCGCCGCAGGAGCTGTAGCGCTCTGCGACGCCGCGTCAGGTGGTGGTGTTGAAGGCGGCGTAGCCGACGACGGCGTCACGAGCGCCTCGTCTACAGCAGGTGGTGCAAAGGCAGGAAGTGGCGCGATTGGCACTGCTGCTGCAGGCGCAGTTACAGTAGGAGCTGGCGCGGCAGGCACTGCTGCTGCAGGAGTTGACGCGGTAGGAGCAGCTGCTGCAGATACTGCTGTGGCAGCAATACCATCACTCGCCTTCTTCTTACTCACCTTCGCCCCCTTCTTCGCTTTCGTGTTTGTCGCCTGCTTGCCGCTCGCCTTCTTGCCACTCGCCATCTTGCCACTCGCCATCTTGCCACTGGCCTTCTTGCTACTCGCCTTCTTGGTGCTGTCTGTGGCAGCACGTGTCTGCGCAGCCATGTCTAACTCACGTGCAACTTGAACTCCACGGTTCGATCTGCGTTGTGGGGTCCACCGTTCTGGATCTCCTCTCTCCTCGCTGCAACGAGACGCAGTCGTTCTGCAACTTGCAGACCAGAGAGGGAGGCGACGTACTCCAGGAACTCACGCATCGTTTGGCGTATGGGACGGGGGTTCGAGCTCATTGTCGTGAACTGTCCAGTTCAAAAGTGAGAGAAGAAGCAGTCGCAGGCGATCATTTGTGTGGCTGTCGCTCGCCAGCAAGAATGATTGTCTGTTGAACTTTTTCTCTTGCAAGTCCCACAGCAAATCGGCTTTGTACATATTTCTACCTAACCCTGTGAATCGGAGGAGAAAAGTTCTGTGGCATTTCTGTGCACAATCGAGTTTGACTTGAAAATTGTATCGAAAAAGTTTTTCCGAGCCATTTCTATTGTAAAATGTTGTACCTACAACATGTTCTTTTCAAACATGCTGTCAGATACAACATTGATACTTGGGGGGGGGGTTAATCCAGAGTTACTCCGGGATCCCAGAGAGATCCCAGTGTCCAGCAAAAACACATACGTTGTATGATTTAATATTTGCACCACCAAAGGGGTTCAATTTATTTAGCTTCGGATTATATTCGTTTTCAAAGATGGCTTTGATCTGGATGCGAAATATACACTAACTGTTAATAACGTTTCTGTTCGAGCGACATCGCGTGAAAAATGTTGCACAATGCAGTGACAGTCAGAATTCGCCTTTAATTTATTCGATTTATACTGATATAAAGTTTGGTGAGAGATATTTCCCAAAACCAAGATCGACAATCAGGAACGCTATCACACCAGGCACAGACAAGCCGCCGCTCGCTCGACTCCACGTAAGCAAGAGTTCGAGCAACACCATCGCCTACAGCTTCGGCGTTATTGGGAACACCAAGACGAGCAGGAGTACCATCATATCGACGCTCTCGACGGCGTCGCCTGGCCGGGCGGCCCAATCTCGCATGTCGTTTCCTTCGCCGACCGGGCCTGTGTCGTCGTTCACACACTGCTGTCACCGTCTCAGCGGCCTCTATATCGTTGTCACTGCATCATTGCTGTGGCCGTCGTTGCTGTCGCACCAACCGGTATTCGCGTCAGGGCTCCAGCTCACGGTCGAGTGCAAGGCCACGCTCGCCGAGTTCATTGACGCGTCCGTAAACGACGCGTACAAGCTCTGCAACGGTTCTTGTCGCGTCTGGTGACGCCCGTTTACTTTATTTAGAAAAATACTTTTATCGTCGTGATTTTGCAATACGAATCGTGTGATTTACATAAATTTATGCAGTATTTCCAATGAAGATATTTTCTCGATCCACCTTTTCAAGTGGAATCCATGGCATATCAACGAATTTGCCCCGAAATTGTGAGCCGGATCGACAAAGGACCCCTGAAGTTACATTTTCGACCGCATACTCGAGGACTCACTTCTTACAGACATTGACGATTAACACCCAGTCTCTGAGTCAAGGAGGCGAAGCCCCATAAAAAATTTTGTAAATGTGAAAAAAAACTTTCGAATACTGCTCAGATCAGCAAGGTTAGACATTCATACGGAAGCTCTTTGAGATACAAGCAGGACCATTCAAACACATTTCCTGTCTGACACATATGAGCTGAGCTATGGCGATTTCAAAAATCTTATAATCTGGCAGCTACAATAAAATCTTGTAATTTTGTCTCACGGCTTGGCGGTAATACACTTTATCGGTCCAAAACAAAGCAGAAAGTGCATAAGTTTAGAGAAAATCTCGCAATCCTGCAATATATAGCAAGTAGGCTAAACCAAGACGTACAAGCTACCTTCACAGCTAATTCTCAGCAGCAGTTCTAGCGACCAAAACTTTTACATCTTGCGTCATGTACGCTTGATATTGGTCAGCAAGACATACCTCTTTAAAAATCTAATAATGTAATTTCTTGACATCACCGGTACCTAAAAATGGTAATTTTCTAGTTCTCGTGATTTCATAATATTTTAATGCTGCCGCCTGTGATGCTTTGTTGAGGAGGCAAACACGTGCGTCCTTGCCTCACGAACAAAGGACATCTGCACACCAGTTTTCGTTGTCTTTGAATAAGAATTGGCGATGTATTTTTTATTTTTGTCGGAAATTTTCGACCTCCTTGACTCAGAGACTGGGTGTTAAATAAAACATTTTAACAGAGTATTTGTTATAAACTGTTCTTGTCATGTGATAAGTTGAGTCACACTGATAAATGTCGTTTCCATTTGTGATGCTCTAACTGTGTGTTGTCTGTACTCTTTGCCCACTAGGTACGCCATCAACTGGCGGTAATGTACGCAAACTGTATCTTGGCGTAGAAGGGAGAAAATGACCCGAGATACTGACAGTCCGCAGAACTAGTACATATCTGTATCAGTTACCGGTAAGCTACCGCTACTTTTTAGCCACAAGCATATGTATAATACTGGCGGGAGCTCAAAGTTAGTTGATGAAATAGAGCTGTCAACAACCGGAGGGGGGGGTTCCCAAAGTGGGGTCTTGGAAGATCGTGTGCGCAGAGCTAATTGCATTCTGTTCAACGGCTATGCAGAACAGTACATAGTTGTGGGAATCGCGATTGACCTTGACCAACACTCCGATCGAACGAAGTCGATCCGGTTGACTTTTACTGTAGAGGTCGATCTAATACGACTTTGTTCACTGCAGTGATAGGCGTTCAAACTGATCTGGACCTGGGCCTGGTTTGCGATTGAGCGGTGAAAGACGGCGAGAAACTCGCCTATACGCCCTCCGCCGCTCTGACCGACAATGGCTCAAGGTTCACGGAGACAGCGCTTTGAGTGTAGATAAATATTTCTGCAATCAGGACGATGGATACGCGTACTCAACGACGTCAGTCCTTTTACACTAACTCAACATGGTGAAGAAAGCGGAAGCACCTTGGGGTACCATGAAGCAGGACACGGTCGTTCATAACGGCGAACTGTGGGCAGGTCAAGGCGACCACTAGTTATAACTAGGGTTAGTCAGGCAGTATGTGAACAATTGCAAGTATACAACACGACAGCAAACCTTGTTGAGGTTCAAATTAACCGGGATGTAACGCGAACTTGAGGGGAAGGCAGCCGATTCGACTGTCTTTGTCGGCGCGACAGCCCTTGTCGGCAGCGATCTCGAAGTCAACCACAGCAAGGGCCAAGCTGGCCACGAACCGCGTGATTTGGTTTCGCATCAATAAGATGTAGAGTTAGAAAAATTGATCAATCCTGTTTAAACCATTGTAACACTGACTGCACCTCCGCATGCGCAGCATGCACATGCTAATCCGCAGGCCGAGCTTTGCGAGGCTGAGAAAACGCAACAGCTGCCTAAGCGTCGCCTCCCGCTGAGACTTACTCCCCTCGAAAAAGAGAGTACCCGTCCTGTCCTCCATACCCAGGCGGGCCGAACGCTGGGGCGTGATCACGGGCAGAAAGGCCGCGGTCGTCAATCTCGCCCTAAGGAACTCCTCGACGCCAGCCGCCGCCGTGATCTGGGCATCCTGTCGAGCTCCATCACCAAACAGAGAAGCCATTGAAAACCCTCCGAAAAGTCACCGCTGCACTTACATGCGCTGCGCGAGCACGCTCCTTCTCCCTCAAATGCCCTCGCCACCTCGGCCGTCGTAAAGGCCATCTCATTTGCCGGCGGCGTGACTGCTAAGAGCAGCATCGCCACCAGCACCACACACAGCGATAACGGCGGCGATGTCCGCCTCGCGTGGGACGGCGAGCGGTACGCTTCCGCCTGCTCCATGAAGGTGTCCACAAGGACACCTTCATGGAAGCCCTGGGGCTGTAGGAGACGTGACGCTGATTGGGAAAGTGACTGCCTTGCGGCGTATGGCAGACGTGCCGTCGAATGCAATGGGCGGGTGGTTGTGAGTGTGAGCTGCCGCGCGTCGGTGCAAATTGTCGCCATTTTTGCATGCGCTTAACGAATTCGATGGTCACCTATTGCTCACGCTGGAGCGCGTCGGACCGTGAAGAGGCCATCGTCGCCACGCTTCTTGCTGGAGTTGGCTCTTGAAGTGACTATAGTGGTTTGCAATGTTCGAAATGTGGTGTTTCAAATACGTAAATCTGTGCGTACGAATTGGACCACTTCAAATGTACAGATACGCCTCATCTACGTACGAACTCAGATGTAGACAGTTCAGTGGGTATTCTATTTTGCACTTAGGAAGTACTATCTGCCTTATTCCGCCTGTGTTCTTCTGGAGACTGAAGCGGAGTGAACCTGAAGCGTTAGCAACCCATAGCAAAACCAAGTCAAGAGTGGTAGCTTTTTGGACGGTTGGGACTGAAACCAAGTCAACCTGAAGCGTTGGCCCTTGACTGGGATAATAATGTACCAGGTTGACTTGGTTTCAGTATCCAAGATCACAGACGGACACGGATTGAATGGAAATTAAATCTCACAGAACGGATATAATGGAAATCAAATCTCACAGAATGGATTGAACGGAAATTAAATCTCGCTGAACGGATTGAATGGAAATTAAATTGCTTAATGCCAGTTAACAAGCAATCTCTGACTCAAGTTTACAATGGTGGTGGTGATTACATGAAACCCGCAACGCCTCGTATTGCGGTGATTGATAGACCATTCGATAGCCTCGTCTCTGGTGAGTCTGCAGCATTGTCGGTGTGCTCGTGGCGACACCTGAGAGGTGAGATATCGTCTCCTATGTGCCCCCAACCCCTTCGAACTGCTCGCAATTTTGCACCTCGGAGACATACCTTCTTTAGTCAAAAATTTTCGAAATGACACGACATTTGTAATCAAATGTACAACCGATTATGGCGTCAAAACGCGGTTGTGCTGCACAGAGCAGCATGAGACGAAGCGAGCGCCACGGAATCGAAAAAGTAAGGAGGCAAGAAGGGTAAAACTTGAAAGCATTATAGGAAACCTTTTCTAATGACTACACATCTGAAAGACAGAGGTGTAAAATAATTTACATGTGAAATAGGTTTGGCAAGAGCGCCCCATACCCTCCGCGAAAATGTCAAGAGCTCGGTGAGTAGTGCTCACAGAGTTCTACGCGATGTGAAAGGAACCGGGTCCATTTCGAAACAGAAAGCTATCGAATAGTACAGAACATGATTGCCTACGCTTCTCTGCGGATTTTACGCGATCGCGCATACCTACCAGAAGTGCCGTATTCCTGACTAATAGGTTCTGCCGATTTGTACATCCTGTCCAATTACAATACCTTTCGCATCCACTGAAGGCACTATGCGCATATTATACCGTGCATAATAGTATACCATAAACTAAGTTGTAATTTTAGTACCACTCTTTTTGCTATGTGTACACGATAATCTTCTATTTTTAATAACTTTGCGTTTTATACGATACCCTGCCAATTCGATACAGCAGAGATGACTGAGATGGCCATTGCTCGTTCAGTATAATATAAGGCTACACACTGTCGAGTGAAGTATCATTTTGCTGTATTGCGACCAGAGTATCAACGTCTCAACACTTTGTGTGTATGTACTGTAGCAGCAATTATCAAACCACGGTCTGCACATTAAATATGATTTTTTGTGGTAAATTGAAATTGTGGAGTGTTTGCTGGTGATGATGGTTCTAAAACGTTCAAAACTACATCGACAGCAAGTCAAATTCCACGTCAGGATTCCGAGGTGTAAAGTGCTGATACGATCACAGCTGGAATTCAACCACAGTAGTACCAGCCTTTGTAACGATAACGTATGCAACCAATTCATGAGCCAAATCAATTGATGAATCACATTTTGTATTTTTGGTCAATCACAACCCATGAAAAAAGGAGCCAGCACTTGGTCGTTAACTTATTGTACCCTGCACAATTGTATACCTTTACCTCGAAATACGGTATAATGAGGTAATAGTATACCACTCCGTTTCGAAATATGAGAAAAGTACCACGGTGTCTGGTGTTTCAAAATATGTGTTCAAAGGCTACACTCGTTTTCAGTATACGAAGACAGTGCGGTCCGACAGACAAAAGAAGCCGCCTGGTTGCTGCATCGAATGTTTGGGGGAGTCGTCCCTCCCGCTCTAGCTTCCTCTTGCTCATGTGTGGCATCTTGAAGTCGTTGTCGCCGTCGTGTGTCAGACACTCGTCCATCACACACGGCAACGAAAGGAATGCAGCGTTGACGGCCGACTGAGGGGGTCCTCGTACGCTGTTTCCACACTGGCGATAAGCTCGCCGATTGTGTGCGAGATCTCTTGTTGTTGTTGTCGTGCTTGGATCGCTGTGAACACACCAAGGCCCAGAACGTTTAAGTTGGGGCTGTTCGGAGGTTGAAAGCAGACATCGACGTTGAGGCCTGAGGCGGCAATCGCAGCCTGGAGGATCTCGTCGCTAGTTTTGATGTGCCCAGGGGCATTGTCTTGCTAGATGACAATGCGTTCCCGAGCCGCTGTACTCGGCCACTTGTCACGAAGAGCGGGCAGCGACTTCTCGAGCAGCATCCGCCGATAGGTCTCCTTTGTCACACTCTACTCCTTCGTCGCCAAAGTACCAGCTGGGTGTCTGTTGCTCTTGCGCTGTGCTCGCTCTTTCGTCACAAACACCCAGACTTCAAGCTTGCCGTTGAAGAGCTGCGTGGACGTGACCCACCGCGGGCGCGCCACTACAACAAAGATCATCACCTTGGTGATGTGCCTCGTGCTTCGCAGCTTGTGCGTGGGCATTTGCTCGCCAGGCAGCAGAACAGCACGCTTGATCACCGTCGCTGTGTAAAACAGCTTCTCGTCCACGTGCACCACGTTCATCATGTCCTTGAAGAGGAGAGTGCGAGGGTGGACGTGAGAAGCGCAATGTGCGAGCCGCTGCTGCTTGTTGGTTTCAGTGAGAGTCGGCTTCGCGACCGTCGACGCCATGCGCAAGCGGCCATCGCGAAGAGCGCGGAATACGGTGGTAGGTTGGAGCTGGTACGCCGATGCTGCGGCTCGGATTGTGATGCGCCTCGACGTGGCTGTAGCGCGCAAGCGCTATAGCGCGCCAGCCGTTGCCTCGTTGCCGACTCTCTTCCTTCGTGATTTCTTCATGTGCGACGGGTACGTGTAAACACCGGTTCTTGCAAAATTCTTATTCGCTCGGCGCCAAATCCGTCGGGCTGTTTGGGTGCTGATCTGGTGTGTTGCCGCTGCCCTTGCCAGCGCGGAAGGAGGCAAGATACCACCCGAGGCTTGAGCAAGCAGGTCCGACATGACCTTGTTTCTGGCGTCGTTGTTGAGCTGCTTTGATCGAGTGAGGCGAGTCGTTGTGACCATTTGCGCCGGGAGGGGGGAAATCGTAAGTGTGAATACAGCCGACTGACTTCAAAGCCATATAAATTGATCTCCTGCGGCCGATTTTGACCGGTTGGTGACGCGCTGCGCACCAATCGATCAAGAACAGCGAGCAGCTTCGCTCTAGACCAATCGCAATCGCCGTCGCCCAGATCCAGCCAATAGAGCGCAAGATTCCAGATTTGTGACATATATTCTGGAACTGAGTAGTACAGTATATTAATCGGCAGAACCCGTTAGTTGAGCCAGAGATTGCTTGATAAACCCCCAAGTTACATTTCTGTGTTATTACTGGTTAAGTAGAACTCAACCAACAGAAGTTGAAATGTAACTCTCAAGGGTAATTTTTCAACTTATGTGTTGTCTGTCAGCACGGCTAAATCAAAATTTCTGAATGACGGTACTGAAGGCCCTTGAGTTCAGAAAAACTAAGTTACGGTACAAGCTGAAGTTACTTCAGAATTCCATCGTTCGAGGAGTGCAGCTCAGATAATCTTGTAATTTTGTCTCACGCTTGACCGTAATGCACTGTATGTGTCCAAAATAAAGTAGAAAGTGCATAAGTTCATTCAAAATCTCACAATCCTGCAATATATTGCAACCAGGCTAAACAATGATGTACACGCCTCCTTCTTAGCACAACCACAGCTCGTGTGACCAAAACTTGCACGACTACACCACGCACGTTCTATATTGATGAAGGAGACGAACCGCTATCAAAATTTTATAATGTGAGTTTTTGAAATCACTGCTACCTAAAAATAGTAATTTTCGAGGCCTCAGAATTTCGTAATATTCGGCTGCCGCCGCCTGTGCTGATTTGTAGAGACTGGAAACACATGTGTCCATGCCTCACGAACCCTGTGGTTTCTGCACACAAGTTTTCGGTCTGTTTCGATAAGTATTGGCGAGGTTTTTTGTGGGAATTTCGGCCTCCTTGATTCAGAGACTGGGTGTTTTTGTGAAAACCACGATAAATGTCTAATTCGGAAAGTACATGGACGACTTGAGTGATAAATGGAATTCTCCTGGTGTCGATTATATATAAATCGACACTAACTGATCAGAATTACGGTATCGTTTCCACCAGTATTAATAGATCTGTGGGTCCGATTTAAACAGCTGAGGTCGATTGCCCATGTTACCTTGGGCGTTCAACAAGTATAATTGACAAATTGGCCACAGCATGGAGTCTCTTGTTCGCATCACTAACAAAGTAGGTGGAGTTGACAAGACAAGCAGGGCCAACATTCGAGCTCGGGACAGCAAGTTCACTTTTGACCCACCATCTCAAGGTTACGAGTACGTCTCAGCGCAAGCACACGATCGAGTCGGCAGAGCAAGACAGGAGTCCGAGTTAAAAACAGAGCGCGTAGACCGCGGCCTGTACGTGAAGACAAGCATCCATGCGTCTCAAAAGGACTGCGTGATGCTCGCAAGCTCCATGTTCACGGAGTTGCTCGCGTTTGCAAGAAGATTTTTTTAAGCGAACAAAAGACTTGGGTCGGTTCGTGCACCAGCTTTTTCGCTTTTGTCGTGAAGCGCTCAGTCCCAGCGACTGCTTCGCGTGTGCAAGAAGCCGCTCAATTTATTGATGGCGTTCTGTCCGAGCGCCCTGAGGTAGCAATGGGCGGGAAGCCTCGGACACACGGACATTGTCGTTGGCGCGACGGCCAGTCCGAACAGCACCAGCTCTGCCGGCGTTGGCGACATTCCGACATATGCAGTACCTCGACGCAATACGTGCTGCCTGCGGGCAAGTGGGGGCGGAACCAGAGTTTCGTACCATAACTACGCGCGGCCGGACGTGTCAAGCAATCAGCACATCTCAGTAAATGTGAGAGATACGAGAGAAGCCGTCGGACTGCCACCGTATAGCTTGCTTGCGGAGGGCATCATCTCGCCCTTTGTCCCACCACCAGATCCTGCCGACGACACGAAGGACAATGACCACTTGGGTGAATAAGAGGACACGCGAAAGGCAAATACATGTGCATTTCACAAAATTTCTCTCGCTGCGCTCGTTCAGAGTAACGACCACCACCCCCACCCACCTAACGGCCTCTGCCGCGCCGAATACGCCCTCGTCAATCCCATCATCGCCGTAGCTGCAATGACGGAACCGGTTGGTGCCGGTGCCGTCTCGCTTCACGCGCTCTCGCATCGCGACGTCCAGTACGAGCTCCTGGAAGTGCGCGAACGCAGGTTTGGCGTGGCGAGTGGGCCCTCGCTTGAGCTGCCCAAATATCACCTCGATAGGGTTAATCTGAGGTGAGTACGGGGTAGGAAGAGCTGAATCGCATCGCAAGCGTGTAGAGCGTCGTCGAACTCCGTGTACTATGATTGCGAGCATTTTCGACGCCATGATCGACCGCGTTATTGGCCAGGGGTTCAGAACTCGCACCACGCTGTCCACGAAATCTTGGTGGAATGCAACTCGAGTGAAGACCCTGCGTGTATTCCACCTCGTTACGAAACCTGCCGCACGAGGCGAGGATTAACACGCGCTTTCCGCGTGCAAACGGGGCATGACCGGCAGCATGTTTCCCCTTTATTGACCACGCGTAGCTCTTCTGACTGTCCTGACCGTTCTTGAAAGACTCCTCCATGAACAGGAGTTGACTTGGGTGGCTGTACCAGCAGCGCGTTTTGGCAGTGAAGTTGTCGATCTCGGCGGCCACACCCTCTCTTGCTCGACGGCCCAGATATTTGCGCGACAATATGACTCGAACATCACCAGCCGAAGAATACTTTACGAAGAGAGAGGTCATTGGGCACCACTAATACGCTTGCGCATCGCCCTTTACAGCTCCTCTACAAAGAAGCAGGGGTGACGTTGCACATACTCGGCGGCGAACCCGCACAACTCCTGCGTGTATGACGGTATATTGGGTCGCTGTCCGTGTTGGACGTGGCCGTCCCTCTTAAACTGGTCGTACCAGCGGCGCACCGTCCGCCCTGACACACCGAAGAGACGCGTGATCTGTTCGCGCGGCACGTTGTATACGTAGTGCAACGTCACTGCTCGCCAGCGCAGGTCACTCAAATACATGGCGTGTTGTCGAATGCCGGGCTTTCCCTACTATCAGTTCAATTAGCCACAGGTCGTGTTTGCTTCCTCCTCCGGTTTTAGTTTTGGTGCCCCTCCTTTTGTAGCGACATCTGTGCGTTCCTGCCGAATTTGACTAATTTATCAGTTCTCCGTGTTTAAGTGTCAATTAGTATGTAAGATCGGCTGCCATAGCTGGCCCCGGTCGGAGTCCAGACATGAATACTGGGAGCAGCGCGCCGTTGAGGGAGCACCAAGGGACGCTCCAGAGCAGTGAGCTTCAAGGGTCGCCGAATGCGAGGCGTCGCGCGAACCCGACGGTTTAGATCCAGGAGGGAGTGAGCAGCAGGACGCAGAGCTCAGCGAGAGCACTCGATGCTCGCTTCAGAAGTTCCCAAGCAGCCCACAAGTCAAGTCAGGACGTTCTAAGCAGAGCGAGCGTCGACATCAAAGCTGAACTTGACGTGTTCTTTCTAACCTTGGAGGCCAACCTCATCCCATTGACCCCGGTTTTACATGGTGGCGGAGCTGGGTACGCCACAAGCACACCGACACAAATGAAAGCAGCTCTCGTACCAAGCGCGCCATGGTTCCAGGCGATGACGAATCACCACAAGAAACTGGCGAAACGCCACAGACAGCTACACGTCCAGGTTGGGACGGGTAGAGCGGCGTCAAGTCCGAGCGAGTCGACGATGACGTCGAGCGCGGCGGGTACGCCAGCGACCATTCATCGCGTCGGCTTGTCGGTGCTAGGCCCGAGTGCGTTGGGTGGAAGCGCGACAGGCGGAATGGCGGCTCAACCAGGACGGCAGCCAATGACGGCAGCCAGACCGACGATGAGGCCGAGTGGCGCGCTGAGGGCGACAGGCTCGTACGGGGCATCGTCGGTGGCGGCGACGAACGAATCGTCGACGGCGACGCGTGATGGCGCGGTAGGCGCGGCATCAAGTAATTCAGCGCTTGCGCCAACAGGGCGGCAGCCGGTGCCCCCACCTCGGCCAGGAGGCGATGGCGTTTGGAATACCATTGATCTCGGCAGAGACTCGTCGAGCAGTCAGCAAGCGAGCTTGCCTACGGTCTCGGCGACATCGCACGATGGCGATACCGTCGCGGCAACAGTGATCCGGAACCAGACCGAGATGCTGAACGTGGTGAGACAGCTAATTGAGTGCGAACGGGACGATCGCGAATGCGACTGGGATGGCAGGACTCGAAAGCAAAGCGTGGTAAGGACGCGACGCGGCGTCTATCGGTCCAACAACATCCGTGTGCCGTGCTTCAATTGTGAGCACGACAACCTCTCAACCTGGCTAATACACTTACGAAAGGTGACCACGGCGAACGAAGCGCTGCAGGGCGAGAAGAGGCCCGCGGCGGCGATGCACACGCACCTGACGATGTTGTTGACGGGTACAGCGGGTACGCGGTTTGGCAACATGTCAAGCCGGATCGCGGAACAAGACAGGACGTTCGACCACTTGGCCATGCTTATGACGACCGAGTTCGGGTCGACGATGTCGATCGAGAGGAAGGTCAAGAACATCATTACGCGTGTGAAGGCCCCAACAGAGATGCACGCGCAGTATTGTGATGAACTCCGGCGAATTGGCATTGGGTCGTCGATCGACGACTCGATCTTTGTGACAGCGTTAGTCGACATCATCGACGCTGACACAGGTCGCATCTTGTCAATGAACGAGCCGCGTTCGTTGAACGAAGCGATCGTGGTGGCGATACGACGACAGCTCAGCCGAGAACAGGCCGCCGACTCCTCCAAGCGCACAAAGCTTTCAACGTCTGAGGCACCAAAGAAGAGGCGTAACGGTGACCACCGAGGACCACGCAAGGGCACGAAAGGCTTCAAGGGTGCGATATCAAAGTCGTGCGGTGTTACCAGTGCCAGCATCTAGGGCACTACGCGCGAGACTGCACGGTGCAGAAGTCGGGGTGTGACACGAATAGAACCGCCGAGGCTTCGAAAGAGTCTGGAAGCGTAGCCACGGCCAGCAAGGTTAAACAGGAGCCGAGTAATGAGGCGGGAAACGAGCACCGAACGTAGCTGGCTCGAATCTGCGTTCGGAGTGTGCGCAAGCTCATGGAGGAATCAGTGACGAAGACGATGATGGAAGGTGGCTGGTGGTGCTGTCGAGATGTGGCGTCGAGACGAGAGCGCTGCAGCGAGGTGGCGGGCCATCGCGGAGTGTTGATTTGACCTTAAGTCTTGTAGTTGGGTCAACCACACAACGAAGGAATAAGAATGAGGAGGGAAGAGCGTAGGGAAGAGCGTCAACTCCTGAGTGAGAACGAGAAGCAGGACCGGGGGTCGGCAGAGAACCAGCAACGCCGGCTGCTGACGAACGTGCGAGAGTGGGGCGCGACGTAGCGGTGTGGCTGGATCGGATAGGAGATTAACACGCGACGCGACAAGTAACGTACTACACCGATTCAAGCGAGGACGCGCGTATGAATGAGTGGACGGCTGTGCGCGGCGACGAACCCAGCGGAGAAGTTGCAGCTCGTGACGCTCGTCCAGGCAGTAGTGTGCTAAGCGTCGAGGTGGACGAGCTGCCGGCGGCCGTCGTCAGCATCCAAGGACGGGTCTTGGGTCTAAAGCTGGACAACTGCGCGGCGTATACACTCGCTAAAGCAGACATGAAGCGCTGGGGCACGCAGTCCGTGGGAGGGCCTGTGGGTGAGAAGGTAAACGGGCTCGTAGAGACTCCGTTTGCGGTGGAAGGCGTCTGGCGGTTCGCGGCTGTGACCAAGTACAAGCAACGCATCAAGTGTGTCGCGCTGAACGTCGAGGGCAACGACGGGTGGCTCATTCTCAGCAAGGCCTTTTACGAGCAGTATCGGGCGAGCATCACTTTCGCGACACGAGAGATGGTGTATGAACAAGATGGCTTGCAAGTCATGTTGCCGTTCAGGTGTTGCTGTGGCGGCACAAGCATGCGTCTGGTGAGACCAGGCCGCGGTGCTATCGCACCGCCAGGGCTCCGAACGCTGCTCAGGGCGCCCGTAAAAGGACGGGATGGGGGGGGGTCGGCGTGTTCATGCCCAGAGAACAGTAGATGCGCGAGGTGCCAATGCCGCAAACAGTCGCAACGGTTCTCGACCGTGCAGTCATGCTCGCAGTGATGAATACGTCGAAGAAGCAAGTACGAGTACCAAGCTGGCGAGCGCTCGGTACCTGGTACCCGCTGGCACTGAGCACCGACAACAAACCGTTCCCCGGTGCGTTGAGTCGAGAGCGAGTGACGGCATGGTTGTTGCAGTGCCATGGCAAGAAGACGGAGCCACTGAACGATGAGGAGCAAGTCAACACTGGGGAGCTATGGACGGAGGAAAGGGCGCTAGTGCTGAGATTGCTTCGGCACTTTCCAACCCTACTACGAAAGCACAAGGGATGTCTGCCGGTGAATGCGCCGGGCGTCCGGCACTTTATCCCGACGGGGACGTGACGTTAATCTACCGGCGACGGTGGCGAGCGTCAGTGTCGGCACAGGAGGCAATTAGTAAGGAGGTTACGTAGATTCTTCACGGCGGGGTGATAGAGCTAGGGAACGGCGCGTGGGTGTTCCCAGTGGTGCTAGTGCACAAGAAGGACGGGTCTATCAGGTTTGTATCGACTCTCGCGAGCTCAACACCATCACGAGGCGGGATGTGTCCCCCCTGCCTTGCGTCGATAAGACGCTCAAGATATTGCACGGGTCGTCATGGTTCGCGAGCCTGGATTTGCAGAGCGACTACTGGCAGATAGAGTTGGCTGAAGAGAGCCGGGACTAGAGCGCGTTCCTGACGCGCGACGGTATCTTTCGCTTCAAGCTATTGCCGTATTGGCTTGGCGAACGCGCTGAGCACATTTCAACGGCTCACGAACAGCGTACTGAGGGAATTGCTTTGGACGTCGTGCCTCGTCTACTTGGACAACGTCGTGATCTCCTTTAGTGGGAGCTTGGGAAAACACATGACGGGCGTGGCTACTGTGCTACATTGACTGGACGAGGCTGGGCTAACCGTCAAGATATTGAAGCGTCGTTTCGCGGCACGTGAGATTCACTACTGTGGACACCGGCTCACGGCAGCTGCCATCCACTCACTGGACCGACTCGTGGCAGCTGTGACGAGCTTCCTACCACGCAATGACGAGAATGGGGACAAGCGTTTCATACAACTAGTCGGCTAATACCGACGCTTCATACCCAGGTTTGTGAAACGGGCGTCTCCGCTGACGCGGTTGTTGAGGAAGGACGTGCCGTTCTAGTGGAACGACGAGCAACAAGTAGCGTTCGAGGACGTGCGTACAGTTCTCTGCTACAAGCCAGTGCTGCTCTATCCGGCCTTTGCACACGACTTTGTGTTGGCGACCGACGCGAGTAAGGTCGGGTGTGGGGCAGTGCTCATACAGGACCAGGGCTCGGGCATGCAGCCCGTGGCGTTCGCGACCAAGGCGAACAACCGGCTGCAGAAACACTACACGTTTTACCGAGTTCGAGTGCTTGGCGGTCGTGTGGGTGATTAACTTGTTCAGCCAGTCCATGTTTGGGTGGCTCTTTGAGGTCATGATGGACCACTCCGCGCTATGATGGCTCATGACGACCAAGGATCTGAAGGGACGTCTGCACCAGCGGTCGCTGAACCTACAGGAATACGACTTCGTTGTCAAGTATCTGCCAGAACGAGCAAACGTGGTGGCGGACGCGCTCTCGAGGGCGCCAGCATAAGTACTGTCGTCAATTGGACTGTACCAGCTGACGGATGCGGTGATAAGCGACCACCCGTCGCGCAGCGCCATGTGTGACGAGCAGCAAGGACGAGGCAATAAGGACCAGCATGTGCTGAGGCTGCAGAACAACGTACTTCATGTTCATGGCGGCGGCAAGTGGAAGGTGGTGCTGCTGGCGACTCCTTGGGTAAGAGTCTTTCGCGAGTGTCGCGTCTCGATTTGGTCGGGTCACTTGCGAACGTCGCAAATGCTCGAGCAGGTCCGACTGTATTACTGGTGACTGCGAATGCGCACGACCGTACAAGAGTGGGTTAACTCATTCCGCGACTGTGGTAGTCGCAAGGTGCGAGCTCCACAGATCACGCCTCGCTGCGCACGGCGACAAAGTCGCCGCATCTCAGACAGCACGCTATGCGCTGGCTGTCGTTCTTCGCCGAGTACAACTACGTCGTCTTCTACAAGCCGGGCAAGAAGAACACCGTCGCCGATGCTTTGTCACGGTGTCCCGACACGGCCCTCGGCTTGACTCGACGAAGACGACTACGGCGAGTGCGCTGCATGCCTCGATCAACCTGCGAACAGCGTCGCCACCAGCTCGGTCAGCCCGTTGCGCGATCACATTTGAGTGGTACGACCGCGACCCTGTCTGCGAGTTGCTGATCGCCCACTGTCGAGGACCGACGAAAAAGACGCTTGACGAATTGCCCTCTTCAGCGCGCGCGCAACAAGCGCAGCGCTACGCGATCGTCGATGGTCTGCTCTCGTTCGAGATCG
>JAASGD010000579.1:0-19750 GCA_023334115.1 Globisporangium megalacanthum
CGATTTACTTTTCATCCAATAAGGCGCGAGGGCTCTCGACCTCAGAGGCTCAGACAATCACTCATAGGCTCTCTTTTTATTACAAAAGTAGCCAAGAGTCGTAATTTGATTGTTTTGCGGGTCACTGAAATAGGTTCGACCCAGGGTTTCGGCAAAGTCCGTTCTGGCTCAAAGGATGCTTGACTATTCCTTCGTGGCCACTCGTGACCCATAAGGTATGCTGACGCGATCATGCGATGTGAAGGGATTACGAGACACTATCTAAATGAATAAACTGATGAAAAGCCTTGGCCACTCATGGCCATTCCGTAATCAAGTTCGTGCGAACTTAAGGATATTCATTCATAAAGGTTGTAATGGTGATTACTTTAATCAAGTAGATTAAAAAGTAGTTTCTTGTCACTTGATCGATTTCGAGAGGGATTGCGTAAGAGGGATTGCGTAAGAGGGATTGCGTAAAAAACTATTTTTTTTAGAAAAGCGGCAACACGAACATGAAGCAGAAGGTGAGGGCGAGTATCTGGCGGAGGAGAGAGACGAGAGCGTCGGTCGCAGTGGATTGGAGCCGAGTCGTGGCGGGAGGGAAGATTGGTCGGTCGGTCATTGATGGACCGGGCGTGCGGCTGCCTGGCTCACCGCCGCGACGAGAAGCGGAGCGTGACTTCCACATGGTCACCACCGTCGCTTCCGTGTCTCGTCCGCGGCTTTGGGTTGGTCGGTCGGTCAGGAAGGAGGAGAACGAGAACGAGTCGCGCTAGTCGAGGTAGTTGGTCGCGTGGAAGACGCCGAGCTCTTCAGGCGACACGTCCGTCTCGCTCTGCGGGGCTTCTACTCGCATCTCAGTCTGCTTGCGACCACACGACCCGAGCCAAAGCGAGTCCTCGTCAGGTGGCTGTTGCTTCCCACGCACTCGCACCACTCGCACCACACGCAACAGAACGCACCGCACGCATCAGCGTCTCTCTCCGGACGTTGTTCTCGAGCACTTGGACAATCTCTTCGAACGTCGGCCGCATCGCTTGGTCGTCGGCTGTGCACCGGTTGTAGAGGTCGCGGACGCTGTCCATGCAGTTCGGGCTCAAGGACGGCCGCAGGTTCTCGTACGCGACCATGTGCATGAGCGTACTGCCCGAGACCTTCTTGTTCCGCGCGCCTTTCGCTTTAATGTCGTGGTACGGGATCTTGCGCGTGTCGAGCTCCGAGAGCACTACAATATACCATCACCATCCCAAGTGATTCACGTCAGACAAGACGGACGGGGACCGGCTTACGTAATCCTTCTTCCCACGAGCAAGAACCAGTCCACGCACCAATGCCAAAGCTGTAGACGTCCGCCTTCTCAGTGTACCGCTCGCCGCGGATCATCTCGGGCGGGAGCCAGAGCGGCGTGCCCGTGACGCTCATGGTCTCGTCGACCGACTTCTCGCGGCTCAAGCCAAAGTCGCTCACTTTCGTGCCCCACGTCGAGCTCACGAGGATGTTCATGCTCTTGAGGTCGCGGTGGATGATCGGTGGCTTCATGCTGTGCAAGTACGCCATGCCGCGCGACGTGTCGATCGTCATGCGCAGGATCGGCTTGGCCCACGTCAGCGTGTTCTCCGGGTTCCGGAGCACCGCAAAGAGGTCGCCACGCTCCAGGAATTCAGTCACGAAACAGCTGACGACAGTCAACAAGAGACCAATAACAGGTGAGCTCTGACCTCATTTGACACACTCGAGCCAACACAAGTACCGTACATGTTGGAGTACGAGTTCCAACTGGCACCAATGAACTGCGACACACAAAATAATACACACAGGAAAGTACAGTAAGTACACGGTTAAGAGCGAGTGAGTCCACCTAGTCCACTCAACCCAACCCAGCACACATGAGAGAGCCACCACGTCTCTCGCCCACGTACCTGCACAATGTTGGGGTGGCGCAGGTTCATCATGAGCTGGATCTCTTCGCCAAACATGCGCAGGTTGTCCTCTGTGATCTTGTTCCGCAGCATGCGCTTGACGACGACCGGCGTGCCGCAGTACGTGCCCTTGATGACTTCGCCAAAGGCGCCGGCGCCAATGATCTTCGAGAGCTTGAGGTCGTGGAAGTTGATCTCGGCCATGCGCAGCCCCTTGTTGCTCTCGAGCATCGTCTCGACAATGTTCTTCTCGTCGTCTTTGAACTCGTCAAAGTCCACGCCGCCTTGGGTGGCGCTCGTGCCGGTCGACGACGGCTTGAGACCACCGCGCGAGGGTGGGCCCGGCGCTTTCGGGGCAGTGGTCGCGCCATGGTTGTTCCCGCCGCTGCTATTGCCGCTGGCGTTGGCGGGCGTAGTGCGCACAGCAGGCGGTGGTGACTCCTGCTCGTACGTCTGCGGCCGCGACGGCTGGGTCGGCACGACGCTCTTCTCCACTTCTCGGGAGCCGGCGCAGCCCATGAGGTATAGGACGCAGGGTAAAAGAGGCGGTAGGAGGCAGGAGGGACGGCGGGCGAGAAAGGAGCAAGCGCCTGGAAAGGAGCGTGACGAAGGAAGCGCGAGAGAGTTACTCGGGTAGTGACCGAGTAAAAGGTCGAGTCGAATCGAGTCGAGTCGGGTTCTGTCTTGTGTGTGTGTCGCTCGTCGGTCGCGCTCCGCGTCCTGACTCCTTTTCACTTGTGTTCAGTATGCTTCGCGGGACATCTGCGAGAACGAGTACCGTGACGGACTTTACAAAACAAGACCAAATCATTTTGCCAAGCTGAGTCGCGGCACACTGGACGGAACATTCAGTGGCGGCGCTCGCCACTGGCCACGTACGCGCACGTGGCTGCAAAGCGGCTCAGCGCGCCAGCGCGTACACGTCGCTCCGCCCATCTCCGCCCTACATTGCGGACCGCAGCACCGCGTGGTGTCCGTCCTCTTCGGTACAGTACCCGCCAAAAGAAACAACTATTATTATGGCTGAAGACGCCTTGTGAACGCACTCTTGCTACTACCGCTACTCGTTCTCTCGCTGTCGCCAGCAGCCAACGGAGACACCGCCATCGCCACCACGCTCGCGATCTTCTTCATGTCCAGTCCTTCGCGCTGCGCCTGCTCCAGCAGCGCCAGCATGTCACGCTGGACGCTCGCGGCCTTGGCTTTCTCCTGCTCTGCCTCGCTCTTACTGCGCTCTTCGTCAAGACTCGCGAGCGCGAGCTGACGTCGCCAGGCCCAGACGCATACACACAGGGAGGTTATGCAATTAGACGCCACGTCCACAAACAAACGAATGAACGCACCATCTCAACCAGCAGCTGGCACTTGAACTTGTCCATGTTGGCTTCCTCCGTCAGGCGCGCGCACCGGTCGCGCAGTGCTGTGTTCTCGCTCACGAGTTCCTTGTTGCTCGTCTCGAGCGCTTGCGCGTGCGCCGCAAGCTCCTGGAGCTCCGAGTGCTCTGTTCACACACCGACCAGCGCACACGGCCAAGTTCAACTCATGGGCATACAAACTTTCTATGGTTGAAAAAGCCTGCACCTACCCAGCTCCCAGCTCCCCTGCGCGCCGATGCGCAGCGTTGCGCCACCGAGTGTCACGCGGATGGGAATCTCGTCGTCCGCGGCTGCGCTTGCGAGTGGCGGTGGTGGCGGCCCGTGCAGCTTCTCGACGCTGTTCCGCGCCATTGTCATACAAAATGGGGTGTAATGAATGACGCTTCGTTTCGAATGCGATCCAAAATTCCACCTACCATATAGCATAGTCTATAATCCAGTCGAGAGCCACGCTGTTTTTCCTTCCCCCCACCAGCCAAAAGCCAAGTCGAGGAGGGAGCAGACGTCTTGTGGGCACAGATCGTCGTCGTCGTTGACGGAGGTGAATTGAGTGCCTTCCGAGCGCCTCACTGTCGAACGTTGCAACCGAGAGCAAGCAAGCGAGAGAGAAAGTCCAGTACCAAGAGAGAGAGAGGGAGAAGATGATGGCAGGAGGGCCGCCCCCGCCGCCGCCACCCGTGGCTGGCGTACACGCGCCGTACTACCAACCCCATCAGCAGCAACCACCGCAGCAACCGCCGCCGCAAAAGCAGCAGCTGACGCCGGAAGAAGAGCGCAAGCGCGCACTGGACGAGCGCAGCCGGCGCTGGTCCAAGATGAACGCGAAGCGGTACGGCGAGAAGCGCAAGTTTGGGTTTGTCGAGTCTGTGAAAGACGACATGCCGCCAGAGCACGTGCGCAAGATCGTAAAAGACCACGGCGACATGAGCTCGAAGAAGTTCCGGCACGACAAGCGCGTGTACCTCGGCGCGCTCAAGTACGTGCCGCACGCGATCTTTAAGCTGCTCGAGAACATGCCGATGCCGTGGGAGCAAGTGAAGGACGTGAAGGTGTTGTACCACGTCACTGGCGCGATCACGTTTGTGAACGAGATCCCGTGGGTCATTGAGCCCGTGTACATTGCCCAGTGGGGCACCATGTGGATCATGATGCGCCGTGAGAAGCGCGACCGGCGCCACTTTAAACGCATGCGCTTCCCGCCGTTCGACGACGAAGAACCGCCGCTCGACTATGGCGACAACATCCTCGACATTGAGCCGTCGGAAGCGATCACGATGGAACTCGACGAAGACGACGACGACGCGGTGTTGGACTGGCTCTACGACTCGAAACCGCTCGTCGACAGCAAGTTTGTGAACGGTCCGAGCTACCGCAAGTGGCGGCTTCCCGTGCCGATCATGGCGAACTTGCACCGACTCGCGGGGCAGCTCATGAGCGACCTCATTGACCCGAACTACGAGTACCTCTTTGATAAGCAGTCGTTCTTTACGGCGAAAGCGCTGAACGTCGCGATCCCCGGTGGGCCGAAGTTTGAGCCGCTCTTTCGCGACTTGGACGAAGACGACGAGGACTGGAACGAGTTCAACGACATTAACAAGATCATCATTCGGCACCAGATCCGGACCGAGTACAAGGTCGCGTTCCCGTTCTTGTACAACAGCCGGCCGCGGTCCGTGCACTTGCAGCCGTACCACGTCCCTGCGCTCTGCTACATCAAGGCCGAGGACCCGGACTTGCCGGCGTTCTACTTTGACCCGATCGTGAACCCGATCTCGCACTTTCGCGTGAACCGTGCGACGCGGAAGGAGTCGGCGAGTGGCAGCAGCAACACTGCGGAGGACAAGGACGACGACGCAGAGGAGGCGGACGATGAAGACTTCCAGCTCCCAGTCGGCTTTGGGCCGCTGCTCGCAGACGAACCGCTCTACGACGCGAACACAGCGAACGGCATTGCACTCTACTGGGCGCCACGGCCGTTCAACCTGCGCACTGGCCGCACGCGACGTGCGATCGACGTGCCGCTTGTGAACAAGTGGTTCCAAGAACACTGTCCACCTGGCCAGCCAGTGAAAGTGCGCGTGAGCTACCAGAAGCTGCTCAAATGCTGGGTCCTCAACGCACTGCACCACCGGCCACCGAAGGCGTTGAACAAGCGGTACTTGTTCAAGTCGCTCAAGTCGACCAAGTTCTTCCAGAGTACCGAGCTCGACTGGGTCGAAGCCGGCCTCCAAGTCTGTCGCCAGGGCTACAACATGCTCAACTTGCTCATCCACCGCAAGAACCTCAACTACCTCCACTTGGACTACAACTTTAACCTCAAGCCGATCAAGACGCTGACAACGAAAGAGCGCAAGAAGTCGCGGTTTGGCAATGCGTTCCACCTCACGCGCGAGATTCTCCGGCTCACGAAGCTCATTGTCGACGCGCACGTGCAGTACCGACTCGGCAATGTCGACGCGTTCCAGCTCGCGGACGGGCTCCAGTACATCTTTACGCACGTTGGGCAGCTCACGGGCATGTACCGGTACAAATACCGGTTGATGCGCCAAGTGCGCATGTGCAAAGACTTGAAGCACTTGATCTACTACCGGTTTAATACCGGTCCCGTCGGAAAAGGGCCCGGGTGCGGGTTCTGGGCTCCTGGCTGGCGCGTGTGGCTCTTCTTCTTGCGCGGCATTGTCCCCTTGCTCGAGCGCTGGCTCGGGAACCTCCTCGCGCGGCAGTTTGAAGGCCGCCACTCGAAGGGCATTGCGAAGACCGTGACGAAACAGCGCGTTGAGAGCCACTTCGACCTCGAGCTCCGTGCGGCCGTGATGCACGACATCCTCGACATGATGCCCGAGGGCGTGAAGGTGAACAAGTCGCGTACGATCCTGCAGCACTTGAGCGAAGCGTGGCGGTGCTGGAAAGCGAACATTCCGTGGAAGGTCCCGGGTCTCCCAGCGCCGATCGAGAACATGATTTTGCGGTACGTCAAGTCGAAAGCGGACTGGTGGACGAACGTTGCGCACTACAACCGCGAGCGCATCAAGCGGGGAGCGACCGTCGACAAGACAGTGTGCAAGAAGAACCTCGGGCGGCTCACGCGGCTGTGGCTCAAAGCCGAGCAGGAGCGGCAGCACAACTACCTCAAGGACGGACCGTACGTGTCGGCGGAGGAAGCAGTCGCAGTGTACACGACCACAGTGCACTGGCTCGAGAGCCGCAAGTTCGCGCCGATCCCGTTCCCGCCGCTCTCGTACAAGCACGACACGAAGCTGCTGATCCTTGCGCTCGAGCGCTTGAAAGAAGGCTACTCGGTGAACAGCCGCTTGAACCAGTCGCAGCGCGAAGAGCTCGGGCTGATTGAGCAGGCGTACGACAACCCGCACGAGGCGCTGTCTCGGATCAAGCGGCACTTGTTGACTCAGCGTGCGTTCAAGGAGGTGCACATTGAGTTCATGGATCTCTACAGCCACTTGCTGCCAGTGTACGACATTGAGCCGCTCGAGAAAATCACAGACGCGTACCTCGACCAGTACTTGTGGTACGAAGCTGACAAGCGGCACCTGTTCCCGTCGTGGATCAAGCCTGGGGACTCGGAGCCACCGCCGCTGCTCGTGTACAAGTGGTGCCAAGGCGTGAACAACCTGCACAACGTGTGGGAGACGTCGGCTGAAGAGTGCGTCGTGATGCTCGAGACAAAACTCGAGAAAGTGTACGAGAAGATCGACTTGACGCTGCTTAACCGGCTGCTGCGGCTCATCCTGGACCACAACATTGCCGACTACATGACAGCGAAGAACAACATTGTGCTCGCATACAAGGACATGATGCACACAAACTCGTACGGGCTCATCCGTGGGCTCCAGTTCGGGTCGTTCATCTTCCAGTACTACGGGCTCATCCTCGACCTGCTCCTGCTCGGACTGACGCGCGCGACTGAGATTGCGGGCCCGCCAGAGCTCCCGAACGACTACCTCTCGTTCAAGGACACGGTCGCAGAGACGCGGCACCCGATCCGCTTGTACACGCGGTACATTGACAAGATCTACGTGCTCTTCCGGTTCGACGCAGAGGATGCGCGGGACCTGATCCAGCGGTACTTGACTGAACACCCGGACCCGAACAACGAGAACGTTGTGGGGTACAACAACAAGAAGTGCTGGCCGCGGGACGCGCGCATGCGGCTCATGAAGCACGACGTGAACCTCGGCCGCGCGACATTCTGGGACATGAAGAACCGTCTCCCGCGGTCGCTCACGACGCTCGAGTGGGACAACAGTTTCGTGTCTGTGTACTCGAAAGACAACCCGAACCTGCTCTTCAACATGAGCGGCTTTGAAGTGCGCATCTTCCCCAAGAGTCGCGCAGTCGACGAGGACTTTACGCACAAGGACGGCGTCTGGATCCTCCAGAACGAGACAACGAAAGAGCGCACGGCGCAAGCGTACTTGCGTGTCGACGACGAAGCGATCCGGTCGTTTGAGAACCGGATCCGCCAGGTGCTCATGTCGTCTGGCAGCACGACGTTTACGAAAGTCGCGAACAAGTGGAACTCGGCGCTCATTGGGCTCATGACGTACTTCCGCGAGTCGGTCGTGCAGACGCAGGAGCTCTTGGACCTGATTGTCAAGTGCGAGAACAAGATCCAGACGCGCATCAAGATTGGGCTCAACTCGAAGATGCCGTCCCGCTTCCCGCCGGTCGTGTTCTACACACCGAAAGAACTCGGTGGTCTCGGCATGCTCTCGATGGGTCACGTCCTCATCCCGCAGTCGGACTTGCGCTACTCGAAGCAGACAGACGGCGGCGGCGTCACGCACTTCCGCTCGGGCATGTCGCACGACGAGGACCAGCTCATCCCGAACCTGTTTCGGTACTTGCAGCCGTGGGAGTCGGAGTTCATTGACTCGCAGCGGGTGTGGGCCGAGTACGCGCTCAAGCGGCAAGAAGCGAACGCGCAGAACCGCCGCCTGACGCTCGAAGACCTCGAAGACTCGTGGGACCGCGGCATCCCGCGGATCAACACGCTCTTCCAGAAAGACCGGCACACTCTCGCGTACGACAAGGGCTGGCGCGTGCGCACGGACTTTAAGCGCTTCCAAGTGCTGCGGCAGAACCCGTTCTGGTGGACCCACCAGCGGCACGACGGCAAGCTCTGGAACCTCAACAACTACCGGACCGACATGATCCAAGCGCTCGGCGGTGTTGAAGGCATCTTGGAGCACACGCTGTTCAAAGGCACGTACTTCCCGACGTGGGAAGGGCTCTTCTGGGAGAAAGCGTCGGGCTTTGAAGAGAGCATGAAGTACAAGAAGCTCACGAACGCGCAGCGGTCAGGGCTGAACCAGATCCCGAACCGCCGCTTCACGCTCTGGTGGTCGCCGACGATCAACCGCGCGAACGTCTACGTCGGCTTCCAAGTCCAGCTCGACCTCACGGGCATCTTCATGCACGGCAAGATCCCGACGCTCAAGATCTCGCTCATCCAAATCTTCCGCGCGCACTTGTGGCAAAAGATCCACGAGTCGCTCGTCATGGACCTCTGTACGTGCGCGCATCTCTCTCTAGCTTCCTCTTGGTATGACTGAGTATATGTGGATGGGATAGTGGCTCATGTGGGTTGTGTGGGGCGTGCATGGATATGTGAGCAGGTCAGGTCTTTGACCAGGAGCTCGACGCGCTCGAGATTGAGAACGTGCAGAAAGAGACGATCCACCCGCGCAAGTCGTACAAGATGAACTCGTCGTGCGCAGACGTGCTGCTCTTTGCTGCGTACAAGTGGCAAGTCGGCCGTCCGACACTGTTGCACGACACGAAGGACAGCTACGACGGCTCGACAACAACCAAGTACTGGATCGACGTGCAGCTGCGCTGGGGCGACTTTGACTCGCACGACATTGAACGCTACGCGCGCGCCAAGTTCCTCGACTACACGACCGACAACATGACGATCTATCCGTCACCGACTGGCGTGCTACTCGCAGTCGACTTGGCGTACAACCTCTACAGCGGCTACGGCAATTGGTTCCCTGGCTGCAAGCCACTGATGCAGCAAGCGATGGCGAAGATCATGAAGGCGAACCCAGCGCTGTACGTGCTCCGCGAGCGGATCCGCAAGGGCCTGCAGCTGTACTCGTCCGAGCCGACGGAGCCGTACCTGTCAAGCCAGAACTACGGCGAGCTCTTCTCAAACCAGATCATTTGGTTTGTCGACGACACGAACGTGTACCGCGTGACGATCCACAAGACGTTTGAAGGGAACTTGACGACGAAGCCAATCAACGGCGCGATCTTCATCTTCAACCCACGCACGGGGCAGCTCTTCCTCAAGATCATCCACACGTCTGTGTGGGCCGGTCAGAAGCGGTTGGGGCAGCTCGCAAAGTGGAAGACGGCGGAAGAAGTGGCGGCGCTCATCCGGTCGCTGCCAGTCGAGGAGCAGCCGAAGCAGATCATTGTGACGCGCAAAGGGATGCTCGACCCGCTCGAAGTGCACTTGCTCGACTTTCCCAACATTGTGATCAAGGGCAGCGAGCTCCAGTTGCCGTTCCAAGCGTGTCTCAAGGTCGAGAAGTTTGGCGACCTCATCCTCAAAGCGACCGAGCCGCAGATGGTGCTGTTCAACATCTATGACGACTGGCTCAACACGATCACGTCGTACACGGCGTTCTCGCGGCTCATTCTGATCCTACGTGCGTTGCACGTGAGCAATGACCGCACAAAGGTGATTCTGCGGCCAGACGCAGAGACAACGACACAGCCGCACCACATTTGGCCGTCGCTCTCGGACGAACAGTGGCTCAAGGTCGAAGTGCAGCTCAAGGACCTCATTCTCGGCGACTATGGCAAGAAGAACAATGTGAACGTCGCGTCGCTGACGCAGTCGGAGATCCGCGACATCATTCTCGGCATGGAGATCTCGGCGCCGTCGCTGCAGCGGCAGCAGGTCGCCGAGATTGAGAAGCAAGCACGCGAGCAGAGCCAGCTCACAGAGGTGACGACCAAGACGACGAACGTACACGGCGACGAGCTCGTGACGAAGACGACGAGCCAGTACGAGCAGCACTCGTTCGCGTCCAAGACAGACTGGCGCGTGCGCGCGATCTCCGCGACGAACCTTCACCTGCGCACGAACCACATTTACGTGTCGTCAGACGACATTCGCGAGACGGGCTTCACGTACGTGTTCCCGAAGAACGTGCTGAACAAGTTTATCACAGTCGCGGACCTGCGCACGCAGATTTGCGGCTTCATGTACGGCGTGAGTCCGCCCGACAACCCGCAAGTGAAGGAGATCCGGTGCATTGTCATGCCGCCGCAGCTCGGGACGCACCAGAGCGTGACTGTGCCGGTCTACTTGCCGCAGCACGAGTACTTGGACGGCATGGAGGCGCTCGGGTGGATCCACACGCAGCCGAACGAACTGCCGCACTTGCCGCCGCAGGACGTGACGTTCCACTCGAAGATCATGTCGGAGAACGCAGCGTGGGACGGCGACAAGTCGATCATCATCACGTGCAGGTACGAGTCGCGTTGTGTGGTTGGTTGGTTGGAAACGGAGTGAATGGGTCACTAACATGGGTATGTTGGCATCCCACAGCTTCACGCCCGGCTCGTGCTCGCTCACGGCGTACAAGCTCACGGCGGCAGGGTACGAGTGGGGGCGGCAGAACAAGGACAGCGGCGCAAACCCGGCGGGCTTTGCGCCGACGCACTACGAGAAGGTGCAGATGCTGCTCTCGGACCGGTTCCTCGGCTTCTACATGGTGCCGGCCGAGGACGTGTGGAACTACAACTTTATGGGCGTGAAGCACAACGCGGGCATGCGGTACGACCTCAAGCTCGGGAACCCGAAAGAGTTCTACCACGAGCTCCACCGCAAGACGCACTTTATGAACTTTAGCGCGCTCGAAGCGGTCGCTGAGGACGACGCAGCGACGGTCGACGAGGAGCAGCAGAACGTGTTTGCATAAGGAAAGAGAGGGAGGGAGAGGGGCAACGACACCAGCTGAGAGCGACGACGACAGGGTTGGTTGCGAGACGTCTTACAGCAGGTGGGTGTTGTTGATCCAACTGGAGACCAGCGAAGGAGACTGGAGGCACGTAGGGATCAGGACGGATTCACAACGTAGGGCGTCGGAAGAACAGAACAGCCGTTCGATTAATTCATTCACTGCTCCTGGAGGTGGATCGGATCGTATCGTGTCGCCTCCGTCGGCCTCCTCTGCACCACTCGCCTCGTTCAGTTGACCACACACTCAGAGCGTGCCTCTCAAACAACCTATTTGTTTCCGTAGGCTGTCGATACTGTATCTGCATGAAAAAACACCACTCGCTCACTCGTGCAAATCGCCCGAAGGAGGAAAGAACCAACCGCAGGTATGTGGGTCGGTCATCGGAATGGGCCACGCTCGCGCACTTTCCGGAGCATAGGCAGCGGTGGGCGGCGGCGCACTATAAGCGCACGAGCTCGCAGCCTCTTGCGCAGCGCCTGCAGCTGCGCGTGCTTTCCAGAGTACTCGCCACGCGATCCCTTCGATCGCGTCTACCGCTGAAAGACTCACGCGTATCATCATCATCCTCCTCCATGTCTGTGTGCTCTTGGGGTCTGTGCGACCGACCCGCAGACGCGAAAAAGAATCAGCGCGCGTGGACATGTGGGGGGAGGCGCGTGGAAAAGAGAACAAGTCGTCGCTCGCACACCGTGCGCAGCAAAAGTACAAGTACGTCCCGTCCTCTCGTCCCTTTCGTCCAATCAGCTGTTATGTGAATGCGAGCGTGACAACAGAGGAGCGCATGACAGTGACAACTGTGCGTATGTATGGGGGCAATTGCCACAGCGCCGGCAAGTACGTGGAAGCGATCGACGCGCTCCAGAAGCTCGCTGAAGAGATCGCACCGGACCGGGACTCGAAAGTGCAGCACAACCTGCTGCTAGCAGGCTTTGCAGCGGGCCACACGGCGCCGAGAGAGCTCGAAGCGAGTCTGCGCAACCTCCTCAGCGCAGTTGTCGACGCGGCCGAGAAGAAGCGAGAGAAGAGCGCCGACGCAGCCGACTACGACGCCAAGTTTGCCGCCGAGCGGGAAGCCACGTTCCTGCGCTACAACCTCGCCGCCTGTCTCTTCCACCAGAAGCAGTACGCAGCGGCGAGTGCTGTGCTGGACGCAGTCGTGCGCAAGATCGAGCCCGTGGACGAGCGTGTCGCCATGCACGTGTGCTTTCTGTACTTGGACGTGATTCTCCACAGTGTGCGAGGGTGCGTCACGACGGAACGCGAGCGCTTTGCGACGCTCAAGAAAGCGCAGGCGCTGTTTGCGTACTTGGAGAAGCCGCACCGGTTCAATGGCCAGCAGGTCGAGCCGCCAGACGCGTCAGCGACAACGACAACGAGTGACGCCGAGACGGAGCCGCAGCGGAAAGCGCGGTGGGACGTGACCGAGTTCCGCTTCCGCTTGCACTTGTACAAGGCCAAGTTTGTGCTGCTGGAAGCGAACCTCAAGACGGCGAAGAAAGAGGTCAAGTCGGCGCTCGAGATCTTCCAGAAAGAGATCAAAGCCCGCGACCGGACGGCCGAGGAGCGTGACAGCAGTGCAGCGACTGCGGCGTGGGACAAGACGTCGACTGCGATCAGCCACCCTGCGCTCGCAGTGCAGAACTCGACCGCGCTGTTTCTCAAGGCGAACCTCGAGTACTTGCGGAAGAACTCGAAGAAGTGCGTGAAGCTCCTGGCGTCGTGCTCCCAGGAGGCGGTGGACGAGGTGCGTGCGTGGGGTTGGGTTGTGTGATGGTGTAGTGACTACACACCACGAGTGTCGGACTGACGCGTGTGTGCTGTCAGAGTATCTTCTTGAACAACATGGGGTGCATCCACTTCCAGATGGGCCAGCGGAAGGCAGCGCAGTCGTACTTCTCTCGAGCGTTAGAGGCGTGTGGGCGACCGAAGAAGACAGAAGTTGACGGCGTTGTGGTCACGGTACGTGCGTGCGCGTGGCGTCCGTCGTTCGCAGCAGCGCAGCCGTTCTGTCGCCCGCTTGTCCGTCAGGAGACTCCCAGCAACGAACTGATGGGCTGCTGTCGTGTGATGTGGCGTATCGGCTCTAGAGTTCGTCGCAGTTTGAAATCCTGTACAACAACGGCGTCCACCTGCTCCTGCAAGGCGAGTATGCGCTGGCGTTCCGGTGTTTCCACGCGTCGTCGCGTCTGTTCTTCAACCGACCGAAGCTCTGGCTCCGGATGGGTGAGTGCTGCACGGCAGCGTTCGCGCAGCAGCAGAAACTAGCGGCAGTCGCCGGCAACAAGAGCGGACTCATCCAGGGCATTGTCGGCTCGGGCTCGCATCGACGAGTCGTGCTGCCCACGAGCACCCCGTCGTCCGCGTCCCATGATATTGAGCTGCCAGAGAAGAACGGCAAGCTCAATCAGTCGCAGCACTCGCAGGCAAACGGTTCGTGTGCTGCTCTTGATCCTGTCGTCGCACGTTGGCTCGGGGCGGTTCAAGCTCACGCCCGTCCCTCTCTCTCTCTCTTCAGGCGCACCGAAGATGAACCTTCCGTTTGCCGCCAAGTGCTTTAAAAACGTAGTGCTGCTGTGCAACCAGCTCCAGGAGCTGGCCACTGCCAACGGAGACTGTGCGACAGGAGCATCGAGCGCAGCGGACGCCGAGACGAGTCCAGCTGCCGCTTTGGGCATCGAGCCGCTGGACGCGCTGCGCCAGAAGGCGCTCGTGAGCCTCTCGTATGTCTATTTATCCATGTACGAGCCGCAGCTGGCGATCACGAGCGCGAAGGAGTTGCTGGCGCTGTCGTCGTGCTCGCGATCCAATCGGTACGTTCGCCACAGGCGTCATATCAATTCGAGGTAGTGTTCCGTGCCTCGACTGGTGGATCTGACGCGTTCTGTATGTGTGGACTGGCGTGCGTGCAGGTTCCTCGCGCGGTCGTACGCTGCAGAGGCGCTGTCGATGCTGTCGCGTGCGGCGGAAGCGACCGAGACGCTTCAGTCTGAGCGCGACTTAGTGGCGATGGCGGAGGACTATGCTCGCGAGGCGAAGATCCAGGTACGCCACACGAATCCGCATCGAATGTATGGCAACCAACGGGCGGTTACTGAAACGACTGCGGTGTCGCTTGTGTTGCAACGACAACAGCCGTCCCGCGCTCGTTCTGGCGTGCACGTGAACAACGCGACGACGCTGATCCTGCAGGGTCGCATGTCGGAGGCGGAGGAGAGCGTGACGCGTGCGGTGCGTGAGAACCCGAACTGCCGCGAGTCGCTCGAGCTGCTGGTGTACGTGCTGCTGAAGAAGGGGGACTCGAAGAAGGCGGCGCGCGTGCTGAAGGAGGCGCAGGTGGCGCAATAGAGCGGGCGCTCGATCGACAAGGTGTAGGCGAAACGCACCGATCGTCAGCACTCGGACGCGGCCACCGGTGCCGTCACCTTTCACGCACTCTTGGGAATCGAATGGTCAGTCAGCCGAGAACCAGTCAGCGACGTCCAGTTTGGGGCGAGTTCGTAATACTGCGAGAACGACGACAAGTGAGGTTCTCAAGCGTTTGGTGTGGTTTTCGTGCGGGTGGTTGATCGGTTGATGACTAGCGTGGAAGTGCGTCGCTGTTGAGCTTGAAGCAAGCGTAGTTCGAGTCCCAGTTACTTCGTTCCTGTTGATGTTGCGCATGCTATGGTGGTGGGTCGAATGGTTCCGTCGGGATGCGAACGCAGCGGCGACCTGTGACTTCAACTGACCAAGCAGCTCACTGGATGGGAGTCGAGACTTGACCGATTGTTTCCTCAGGACATCCTTCGCGGAAGATTGGCGTGTACGTTCTCCAGCAACAAGCACGAGAGACACAAGGGTATCGACCCTTCCATCCGGACTTCTGAAGTCCCGAATTGCTGTGAAATCATGTGCTGCAGAACGAGTCACCAATCACCAAGTTGGCATCCAGTCGCATGGCTTGCATGGCGAGACCAGATCTGGAAAAGTGTCCATGAGGAGTCTCGGCAACTTGAGTTGCTTGATTTGTACTGAACCAACAGGAACTGAGTTTTGCAGCTGGACAAAATTCCAAATTTCCACTTGACTGTGGTTGAATTTGATGAAGTAACACCACGAGCAATCCTCAATGTGTTCTTGAGTGTCATTTTACGGGTCTCGACATCACCGCCACCACGCACCACGACCACAACCTCTGACCAGCTCCAACACAAACGAAGATCACATTTTCTCGTCCACAATGGAAGAATGCGCACATACAGACAGGCTTCTACAGTCCGATAAGCAGCATGCAACTCACGCACGCGTTTTGGGAATCTCGTTCATGCTCACCTTACACACGTCGAATCCAGCCAGCTGAGAATCGTGCACTGGCTTCTCTGGTCTCCCTGTTACTTCATCTCGTCACTTCACCCGAACCCACTCCTTCCTTCCCCAGTTGCCACCGCTCCTTCGCACACACACGGGCTTCTTGCTGCTGACTTTGCAAGGGTGGAGCTCTTCCAGTGCTTCTTCCTACTTTCTTCTCTTCCAGTCCATCGGCCGCGTCTTCTTCTCGTCCCCATCAGCAGATCAGCAGCAGCGCCAAAAGGAGGAGCCGCCCGCTTGCAACCGCCTGAAGTAACACGCGCAACGGCCGCCCGTTCGTTCGTTCGCCTGCTGCTCCGCATATGCGCCGCGTGCCGCCTGCCGCCTCTCGTGACTCGACGCGCTCGTCCGACGGCGTCATCGAGCGCCTCCCGCTCTCGCTGCCGCCACCACAGAGCCGCTCACCTGCGCCGCGTCCGCGTCCAGGGACCCGTCCACCGCCGCCGCCTTCTGGGCCACCTACAGTCGAGCGCACCACCGCCTCGGACTCGTCGTCGTCTTCGTCGTCGTCTGCCGCCTCCCGCTCGCCCTCACGGTCGCCGCTGCGGGCTGCGCCACCGCCAGGGACTGCGCGCAACGGCGCGAAAGCGACACCCAGCGCGTTTGGCGCATTTTCTATGAACGACGCGAGCAGCAAGCAGTCGCCACCGTCGAACCCGAGTAGTGCGACCGCAAGTGGGATAGGAGCGTACCAGTCCATGCACACGCCGATTGAGACGCGCAAGACAGGGAAAAACGCACCGTCTGCCGCCATGGCGCTGCCGATGAGCGACGTCCAGTCGCAGCTCCGTGCAGACGACAGCTCGGAAGACTCGTACGACAATGGAAGCTACTTGTCTGACAAGGCTGGCGGAGGCGGCGCTGGCGCCGCTGGCCATGGCAAAGGCGACGGCGCTGGCTGGTTCCACGCCAAGATCCAAGTCGACAACTCGATCCAGTGGTCGAACAACTACAAGATCCAGCTCTCCATGTTCCTCCTGCTCGTTGGCGGCGCTGCGATCACACTCGTGTACGCAAACAACGCGGCCGAGTCGTCGGTCGGCGTCATATGCGGCAGCGTCATCACGATCATTTCGTGCACGTCAGTCGCGTACACGTTCTTGACGCGACCAGCGTGGCGGAAGCACCCGAACCCCATCATCTTCTTCCGCAGTCTCTGCGACATTGGGCTCGTGTCCGTGCTGCTCATCACTGAACTCTACAAGTGCGGTACCGGCACATGCAGTGCGCCACTGAACAGCGCGTCGTGTACCGCGACCGCGGGGCTCACGCAGTTCTTCCTCTGGAGCTCCGAGAGCTGGTTCTTTGTCATGGCGATCGACATGCTCTTCTCGCTCCAGAGTCCGTTCACAGACTACAAGCGGAACGTCCGGCGGTACCACCTCTTTGTGTGGCTCACAGGTGCGTGCGGAGATACGTGAGGAGAGACAGAACCCTTTCTTTCAGGAGCTGACAAGCGGTCTGGTGTCTACTGATGGCTTGGCTGGCTCTAGCGCTCTTGACGGCGACCCTCTTGATGTCGATCCCGGACTTTGCGGGCCAGTCGGAGTTTGGCTACTGCTGGACGGACAGCAAGAGCAAGCTGCGGAAGGAAGAAGTGGACCCAGAGAAGAAGAACTACCTGTGGAAGCTCAACTTCCAGTACGTGGGGGCGACAGACTCGTGGAGTCGGAGGAGCCAAGAGTGAGTAGACTGAGGGACGCTGACGATGTGTGTGTCTGTGTGGGACGACAGGTCTTGGCTGCTCTTCTACGTCTGGCTCATCTTGTTCTGGGTCTACGCGATCACGTACGTGTACTGGATGCTGGACCCTAAACGCTGGAGCTGTGGCGGCTACTGACCGGCATTAACCGACGTTCGTTGCTCGTATGTGGTCGGTCGTAGGGTCATCTACTGGGCATACAAACGTCTGAACTCGGGTCTCTCAGAGACGCTTCGCATGCGGCTGCGTGTGCTCCACTCTGTGACGATGTGCGTATCGTCTCTCTTTCCGTCTCGCGGGTGGCGATTCTACTGATGAGAATGGACGAACTTACGGACTGGCTGGCGCGTTTGACTTGGCGGGGACTAGCTACGTGATCGCGATCATCATCTACTGGGCCATCACGTTCTTCATCTACGTGCCGTACTTGATCCAGACGGAGAAGACGCCGGAGATTACGCAGATGATGAACTTTATGATCACGTGCAAGGGCTACTTTGACTTTGCAGTCTGGTTCCAGATGAACAACGTCCACGACAGGTGCGGCTGGTCTGGATGACAGTCGTGGACAGAGGAGGGACGCGCTGACTGGACTCGATTGGTGTTGGTTCTGGCTCGTGTGCGTCCAGTGCTGCGGAGAAGAACGACGCCAAGAAGAAGGACGTGGACGTCGACGTGGACCTGAGCCCCCAAGTGAACCTCGCGCTCCGGTGCGAAGTGCTTTACTACACCACGACCGGCATCATCCAAGCCGTGCGCGACGTGCAGCACTTGCCGCCTGGGGCGAACCAGCAGGAGCTTTACTTGCAGCCGCAGGGCACTGAAGAGAACCGCGCGTCGCTCGGCGTGGACGAGTACATGATCCGCACGCGACCCAAGGCGGCGCTGAGCAAAGGGACGCTCTTCATCGACTACTGCCCGCACACGTTCCAGACGATCCGCGAACACTTTGGTGTGGACACGAACCAGTACATTGAGAGCCTGAGCCGCACGACCAAGGTCCGTGCGTGCGGACTGTATTTGGGTGGTGGTGAGTAGGGAGTACGTGGTGCAGAGAGGACTGACTCGCTGGGTGCTTAATGATTCGCAGGAACGGCTGAGCGAAGGCGCGAGTGGCGCGTTCATGTTCTTCTCGCACGACCAGCAGCTGATTGTGAAGAGTATGAGCGACGAGGAGTCAGCGTTCCTGCGCTCGATCGCGCCCGAGTACGCGTCGTTCCTGCTGACGAACCCCGACAGTCTCCTCACGCGCTTCTACGGCTGCCACGCGATCCGGCTGTACGGCAAGACGTTCAACTTTGTCGTGATGGCGAACCTCTTTAGCACGGACAAGATTATCCACCGGCGCTACGACATCAAGGGCTCGTGGGTGAACCGCAGTGCGAAGCACCCGTCCAAGGGCAAGAGTGTGACGTGCCGCCACTGCAACGCCAAGTTTGTGTTTGGGTCTGCGGACGCTGAGAACTGCCCGGCACAAGTCGGGCGACACGAGCCGAACGTTGTGCTCAAGGACAACGACCTCACGGCCCGCGTGCGCCTGGACCCTAAGGTCGCGGAGGAGCTGTACGACCAGCTCGTGAAAGACGCGCACTTCTTGTCGCGTCTCGGTATCATGGACTACTCGCTGCTGCTCGGCGTGCACAATGTCGAGTACATGGTGAACCCGGACTTGGAAGAAGAGATGGACATGTCGGCAGGGGTCCCGCAATTCAGTTACAAGAGCGGGCCGTCGTCGACGCAGACCGACTTGATCCACCGTGTCGGCAATGGCCGAGGCCGTGTGTCGAACCCGACCGCGCACGGCTCGCAGAACAAGTCACCGCAGCGGACAGGGCTGCCGCGACTCGGGACAGGCACGCGCCGTGCGAACACGGTCGTGGGTCCGTCCGTGTATTACTTTGGCATGATTGACATCCTGCAGCAGTGGACAATCGACAAGAAGCTCGAGCGGTTCGCCAAGACGAAGCTGCTCGGGAAGGACTCGGACGGACTCTCGGCGCTGCCTCCGACCGCGTACTGCGACCGCTTCAAGCGCAAGATGGGCGAGATCCTGTCCGTTGCCATCCGGGACGAGTACGCCGACCTGTACGCGCAGAGTAGACGGAGCGACGGGGAGCGGCGCTTCATGTAACGTGTGGTGGTGGCGTTTCCAACCCATTCAAGCTGATCGAACGAGAAGAAGACGAGGGGAAGAACCGAGAGGGAAGCCGACGGTACGGCGAGTGGCGTCAATCGACAGGTGTAGAGTTGAGAAGAGAAGAGAAGAGAAAGGAAGGGAAGGGTGTGTGGGAAGACGTCGCCAACGCCAAACCGCCGACGACAGACACTATCGACAATAATTGCAAGCAAACAAGTCCGTGACGAAGTGGATGATCGACGCGCTACCCGCCCATTAGGGCAGGATGCCGTTCGTGGACCGTTGAA
>JAASGD010000580.1:0-19710 GCA_023334115.1 Globisporangium megalacanthum
CAACTTTGGCGGCTCAAACGCCTTCTTCTCGCACGTGTACGTTCGACTCTCGTATGGAGACTGTGGCTATGGGACAGGGGCACTCACAGGCGTTCTATTCCGTGCAAACAACAGCAAGTACGACGACGACCTGGGCGGCACCGAGTTCCCCGAAGGGCCACCGAGCACGACGGACCACTTGCTGCCGCCGTCGAACCAGACGAGCCACTCTGCGTCGGTCCCACCCAATGTGACGAGTGTCACGGCTGCCACGGCCACGCCGACAGACGCCGGGCCGCACGGGACCAACAGCCACGCGGTCCCGAACCACCGCAAGAACAGCATTGAGATGTTTCTGTCGCAGTCGCCGAGCCAGTCGCTCGGTGGCGACTTTCTCAAGCTCAGTCTCGACGACCGGAGCTTGAGTGGGCGCGCGAACGACGCCAGTGCGTTTGCGTCTGGCCACTTTACGCTGAACCCGGTCACGGAGTCGCCCAAGAAGTTTGTCCGGACGTCGAGTCTGCGGCTCCAGCCGGCGTCGTCGCAGCCAGAGACGGGGCGGTTTGCAGGGGACGTGCCGCCGCCGCTCATGTCGCGTTCGAGCAGCGCGAGCAGCTACAGCAACTACCAGCTGAGTCCGCGGGCAGGCTCGGAGGACTCGTGGCACGGGAGCCAGGACGGCGGCCAGCCACCGCAAGCGCCGCCGTCGGTGGCCGGTGGGTACTATCCAGAGCAAGAGTACTACAATGGCGGCGCGCCGTACAGCCGCGAGCCGGAGCCGCACCCGTACTACCTCCGTCCACCGCCGCACGACCCCGGCATGTACCGCAACCAGCACCAGCACGCGTACAGTGGCGGGCCTGGCTACGGTGGGAATGGGCGCACGAACACGCTCCCACCGAGCGGCAATGGGCAGTGGAACCCCAACTTTGTCACGTCCAGCAGCGGCTACAACCACACGAGTGCGAACAGCATGTACCACATGCACGCGATGCACGCGAGTGCGCCGCCACCGCACTACCCGCCACACAGTGGCATGCGCACGACCAGTGGCGGTCGAGGGAACCGCCACGCGCACCCGCACGCGAGCCACGGGTACGCGCGCATGACCCCGCCACTGCCAGAAGCGTCGCCGCCGCACTCGCCACGCAAGGCGATGCTGGGACTCGGGATGGCGAAGCAGTGCAAGTTCTTTCTCCAAGGCCACTGTCGCATGGGCAGCAAGTGTAAGTTTGCGCACCAGCCGGTGGCAAACCAGCACATGGGCCAGGCGCCACCGCCGCAGTACAATGCCCAGCTCCAGATGTCGCCACTGCACCGTCAAGGCTCGGACGACATGGCGCACCCGTTTGCGCGGCACCAGACGCAGTCGCGGAGCAGCGGCCACTACCGCCAACCCGACTACAGCTCTGGCCTTGGCGGACCGCAGCCGAGCAGCGGTCTTGGTGCATCTGGACTGCTCGCGATAGACGACGCTGTCAGCCAAGGCGCTGCGCTGCGTGTCGAAGATATTCAAGGCCGCGTGTTTGTGATGTCGAAGGACCAGAATGGCTGTCGGCTACTGCAAGAGCAGCTCGACTACGACGACCGCGTGGACTTGAGCGACGTGATTTACCACGAGTCGCTCGACCACCTCGCCGAGATGATGGTGGACCCGTTTGGAAACTATCTGTTTCAGAAGCTCCTCGAGCGCGTGAGTGCGACAAAGCGGCTCGCGATCATTCGCCGCGTGAGCTCGAACCTCGTCGCTGCGGCGCTGAACCTGCACGGGACGCGCTCGGTGCAGAAGGTTGTGGAAGTGTGTGCCATGTCGGCCGAGGTCGTCGACGACGACGACGACACGGACGACAGCGAGCGCGGACCAGCGACCGCGGGACGTCGCACCGTGAACCTGCCCGACATTATTGTCGACGCGCTGAAGGACGACGCCGTCCGCTTGTGCATTGACTCGAACGGGAACCACGTGATCCAGCGTGCGCTCCAGTACATGAAGCCCGAGTATAACCAGTTTGTGTTTGACGCGGTGTGCCAAGAGTGCACGACGGTCGGGACGCACCGCCACGGCTGTTGTGTGCTCCAGCGGTGCTTGGACGCGGCGAACAAGCAGCAGAAGGCCGAAGTGATTGCGCAAGTGGAGAAGCAAGCGATGAAGCTGATGCAGGACCCGTACGGGAACTATGTCGTGCAGTACGTGCTCGACTCGTGCACGGCCGACGAAGCGTACGGCGTGATGGCGAAGCCGCTCGGGAGTATCTTTGAGCTCTCGGTGCAAAAGTTCAGCTCGAACGTGATTGAAAAGTGCCTCGAGAAGGCGCCTGAGCGCGTGCGCCAGAACTACGTGAAGGAGATTATCAGCTGCCCGAAGATGAACAAGATGCTCCAGGACCAGTTTGCGAACTATGTCGTCCAGCGCGCACTGTGTGTGTGCTCGGAAGAGCAGTGTCTCCAGCTCGTGAAGGCGATTCGGCCGCACTTGGCGTGCATGAAGAACACGTCGGGCGGCCGCCGCATTACGGCGCGCATTCTCAAGCGCTTCCCGACCATGGACATTAGCGCCGACATGGGGCTCTCGCCCACGCACGACAGCATGTACGAGCCGAACGGGAGCCACCTGTCGCTTGGCCGCTTGCCGCCGGCGGCCGTGAGTTACGGCAGCCACCCGCACCACCAAGGCGTCCCCAGCAACGGCGGGTATCCATCGCACATGCATGGCCACGGCATGCCGATGCACAGTACCGGCGGGTACGCGTCGCACCACCACCACCACCCGCACCACAACCAGCACAGTGGTGGTCTCATGAGCGACGTGGTCGGCAGCGGACTCGGTGTGAACGCAGCAGGCACGAGTCGCGCGTAAGAAGAAGCGTCGGCGTGGCTCGGCGCGAGACGACACGCGCTTGGCGAGAGTGGTGGGCGACGTGGGACGCCATCATCGGTATAAGTCAAGTGGGGGGACGTCTGGCGGTGGCAGCGAGGATGGACGGAAGGTGGAGGAAGAAGACGAAGAAGAAGCGGACGAGGGGGAGAAGAGAGAGTGAAGAAGAGGTCGGGACGACGTGTGTGTGTTGGAGAAGAGCGCCGACAATGGGCGAGAAGACGTCGGCGACAACAGTGGCGACAAGGACGACGACAGTGGTGACAGTGACCACGACGACGACGACGACGACAAAGTTTTGCTCGTGTAGATAAAGAGAAAAATTGCATGAAGGCGTTTGTATCAAAGAGAGCGACGAGGACATCGGCAGCGAGGCGACGACGACGGGCGACGGACGGACGGACGGACGGACGGCGCGAGGGAGCGAGCGGACTGGAGAGTGTACAAGTACCTGTAGTAGTAAGTCTCCGCTTCAGCGAACCGCCGCAGCGAAGGACGACGGACGAGACGAGCAACGCGAGAGAACCAAGCAGACGACGACGACGAGAAGAGAAGAGACGCGACCGAGGCAACCAAAAGACCGAGACGGAAGAACGAACAAACGAACGCAACGTCCAGCTTTCAAGGTCGTGCGCTGGCACTGGTGTCGCTTCTTCGCTAGAAGTGGTAGCGCTGGATCGACTCGAGGTGGCGCACGGACCGTGGGCTCTTGGGGCGCGTGTCGTCGAGCCGGCCGGACGTGCACGCGTAGATCATGAGCACGAGACTCAAGAGCGCTTTGAAGGCGGCGAGGCAGAGGAAGAAGACGACCGTCATGAGGGCGCCGCTGACCGTCGTGAGCTGGAGTGGCGCGTCGGCGAGCGCTTTCATGACCATGCGCAGCACGACGCACGCGAGCGGGAGGGAGACGAGCCCGAGGCGGCGCGAGACGTGGTGCGTGTGGTCGAGGATCGTGTCTTCGTTGCGCCAGCCAGTGAGGTCGCGACAGAGGATGGTCGTGAACTTGGAGTAGACGGACGGTGGGATCTGGTTGAACTTGGTGATGAACGCGTGCTTGATCCAGTCGATGATCATCTCGGCCAGCATCACCATGGTCTGCAGGCACCCCATGTACGTTAGTTAGGTTCTACTGTGTCGTAGAGAGCGATAAGATACACTGTCGGCCGCACGCACCGTGCCGTACGCGACGTCCTTGGCGTTCGACTGGAGCATGACGAGGCCAATGATGAGGAGGAGCTTGAAGCGCTCGACAATGTCGCTGCACGCGATCTGGAAGAGGTTTTGCTCTTCAAACTTCTTGAACACGCTCGTCTGAGGGGCGACAACGACAACGACAACGACACACACGTGAGGAGGACTATGAGACAACAGGACGCAGGCCATGGCCAGTGACCGCACGCACCTTGAGCTCGGCAAAGTTGTTGGAGATGAGGAGCGTGAGGAGCGACGTGTTGCTCGAGTTGATGGCGACGTTGATTGTCACGACCTGCGCAAAGAGGAGGAGCGAGTGGAGCAGTGCGTTGCAGTCAAGGCGGAACCAACCAGAGCCTTCCATCCATCTAGTCCCGTCCCACGCAGCCCATGAAGCGACAGGGGGAAGGAAGGATATCGACGTAGGTGATGGCGACGACAAAGTCGAGGAACATGCGGCGGACGCGCCGGGGCTGGTACTTGGCCGTGTAGTAGAGCGAGTCGAGGATGTCTTGACCGAGCGACGAGAAGAGCCGGTCAAAGATCTGAGAGACACACAGCGCCCTAGTGAGTCAGTCCACGTGCCGCCACTCGTGTGGCGTCCTAGGCCAGGTGAGAGACGCACCTCAATCATCGTAAAGATGACGTAGAGCTTGATCATCGCTTGGCCGCGGATCGCGTGGTAGACGCGTGACATGTCGACGCGCCAGAGCACGAGCGTCGCGACGGCGACAATGACAGCGACCATGAGGTCGTAAAAGTGCGTGCGGCGGAACACACGCGTGTGGAACGACGCAGTGACGGCACAGCCGCACGCAAAGAGGATGCGGAGCGGGAGGTACGTGAACACGTACAGGAAGCTGTCGAGTGCGAGGAAGACGCCAAAGACAAAGAGCTGCTCGAGCTTGAGCGGCACGACGAGGAAGTTCTGGACGCGCTCTTGGTGCACGTCGTCCGTCTGCTTGATGTCGTGCACGCCAAAGATCTCCTTGTAAAAAAAGTCGGCGAGCCGGAACCGGTGCGGCGGCGGCGCTGTCGCTGTCGCTGTCGCTGTCGCTGTCGCTGTCGTTGTCGTTGTCGGCTTGGCTGGGCTCTCGTCGGGCTGGAGGCTCCGCAGTGTCGGCGACACGCGTGGCGGGGCAAAGTCCGTCTGAACAACGAGTTGGTGGAGCTGTTGCATCCGCTGCATGGCCGGCGGCGGCGACTGGGCGGTCGCGCGTCGACTCGCGACACTCACGGGACTTGCGGTGGCGCTGCTGCTCGCAGACGACGCAGGCGGCGGCGCTTTCAAGCGCGTCGCTGTGTGTGGCGACGACGGGCGCGAGTCCGTTGGCGTCGTCGTGCTGCTCGAGAGCGGCGACGCGGCGGTTGTGGCGTCGTACGCGTCGGAAGCGAGCGCGAGGTCGAGTTGTGGCAGCGGCGTGCTCTTGCTACGACGGTGCAGCAACGGGTCGAGCGCCAGCGACTCGACGGCGAGTGGAGAGGAGGAGGACGCAGGTGCGCTCGGAGCGCCAGCGAGCGTCTCGTGTGCAGGCTGCGTATCGCCCGCTGCTTGCTGCGCGTCGTCCGAGCCGGCGGTCGTCATGGGCGAGAGAAGAATGGAGCTGGCGACTTTCGCGACGTACGCGACCAGTAAAAAATGGTAAATGATAGTGAAATAATCCAGGGAGCTCCACTCGACATGGCTACATTGAGGGAGCCATCGTGACGCCACGCATGACGACAAGGCCCAGGCGATCGAATCGTATCTTCGTCTACCTGAAGCGGCCATCGAAGGACCTGTGGGCTCTGTATTCCTTCCTACCACTCGCTCGTCTCTTACGAACCTCCGTCCGTCGTCCTCAGTCGCTGTCGTCGTCGCTGTCGTCGTCGTCCGACGAGAGACTGAGTGAGATCTTCTGCATCGTGTCCTTGTCCGAGTCGCTGTCGCTGCTGTCGCTCTCGCTCTCACTGTCGTCGTCGTCGTCCTTGCCTGAGCCTGTCTCGTCGCCTCCTGTCGCAGTTCCACTGTCGTCCGCCGTGTCGTCGTCGTCCAGTTTGCGGCGCTTCCGGAGCCCTTCGACGTCGTCGACCACCTCGTCGTCATACAGCGGCGCCCGCTTCTCGGGGAACTTGAACTTCTTCCGCACCACGTCCATCGCGTCCGACGGCAACGGGTCGCCGGCTTTCCACGTCTCAGGGAGCGTAATCCCTTGTTCCTACGCCGACAGAGCGGTCTGTCGTCAGTCCGCCACACACGACAGTGTCGATCTATAGCGACACGGGACTGAGCCGACGCACCGTGAAGAAGCTGCGGCCCATGTAGTGCAAGAGCGCGTCCAGTGGGAGGTCCACTGGGTCCCCTGGGTTCCACCCAGGCGGCATTTGCTTCCGGATCTGGGCGTCGCTTGCGCCAAGGCCGATTGGGAGCGTGAGCTTCTCAAGACCATCACTCCCGTCGGCTGTCGATCGACTCGCTTTCGCAGACGACGAGTACTTCTCTGGCTCTTGGGTCACGGTCTCAGCCACGACGCCACGACTGAGGACGCCGGCTCGCATCATATGGGGCTGCGGCGCTGGTGGTGTGAAGCCAAACATGGGGAACTAGGAAGAGGGAGGAGGCCCAAGTGAGAGAGGATGGGACATAAAAGGGACACTCATAGAAGCTCAGGAACGTACACCAGGACGCCACTCGCGTGGAGCTGACGTGGTGCCAGCGATCCGGTGCGCGTACGCGACAATGTCGTGGGGATCCAAGACCACTACACGCACCCATTGTCAGCCTATACAAACGCCTATACAACTGACCACCCATGCCGTAGGTCAGTACCTTTCGTCGTTTGGGTGGCGTGGCGGAGCACTCGCTGGTGCTTCTTGAGCACATTCGCAACGTCCTACAAGCCCATCGAGAGCTTAGCTCCATTGGTCTCAGACGTGTACCTTTTACACACATACGGAGGACGCTACGCACCTCTTGCGACCGTCGCAACTGTGCTGCGTACCGTACGACCTGGAGCTTCTTCTTGCTGATCTCTTGCTGCACGGCTGCGAGCTCCTTCTGCGCGACCTGGTGCCGCGCCACTGGGCGTCCGTCCGGACGTCCGTCACGTAAGCATATAAAGAGGGAGAGGAGGATCCAACACGCGACGTCTACTACGTACGCTTCTTCACGGCTGCAAGCAGCTCGCGGTCTTTCTCCAGCACCTTCCCGAACGTCTCGTTCACAGTGCGCAAGCGTGTGGCGGTGATGGTCGACGGGGGGCTGGGGGGCATACAAACCGCCAGTTTAATTCATCGTACGCTCGTGTGCACATAGAGAGCGCTTGTACGCACAGTGCGGCGGTGCTGAGCGCCTCGAGCAGCTTCGTGACGAGGAAGCGGTGCTCGTGGAGCGCGACCTCGACATCGTCCCGGACGCTCGGCATTCTATCTTGTGCTCAGTATGCACCGCGTTTCCTCCTCTCGCACTCTCATGAGGTTCTACTTTACATAGTGACGAAAACCAGGTATTATTCCCTGCTTTATCTCACGCACACGGCCATCACGCCATTCCGGTTTGCTGGCAGCCATAAGCCCATCAATCGCGTCAAGAGCTCAGTATGGGCGACGCCGGCGGCAACGACACGGGCGGCGGCCCGAGCAGCGAGCAGCCGGACCCATTCTGGCGCCAGTTTGAGCGCGACTACTACGCGCTGCTCGGTGTGGCTCGGGACGCCAGCACGGACACGATCCGCGCGCGCTACATGGCGCTCTCGCGTGAGTTCCACCCGGACCGGCGACGTGCGCACGTAGACGCTGGGCTCACAGCGCTCGCGAACGCGCAGTACCCAGTGCTCGACCGCGCGTACAAAGTGCTCTGCGACCCGCTCAAGCGCCGCGTCTACAACCTCTACGGCGAGCGGGTGTGTGGTATGCATGCCGATAGACGACGATGCCTCGGATGGCAGGGGAGTAACCCACAGGTGCTGGGTGTTCTCGATATGGATATGTAGGGCGTCCAAGCGCTCGAACAAGACGCGGCGCTGCACAATGTGCTCGGCGCCCACCTCAAGTCCGACGAGGAGGTATGCATATCGAGGGAGCATCCATATCGATGGTGTATGCATACTGACCCTCGGACTGCATGTTTACATAAATCGATGGCTACATTCAGATGCAGCACCACGTCGAAGACGTGATCCGACGGCTGAACGCCCAGGCCCTCGAAGGCCAGTTCTCGTCGTTCAGCGAGATGGCGATGCACGTCGACGCGTCGGACTTTGTCCGTGCGCCTATGCGTGGCCTCCGGAGTCTGCTCTACCGTGGCGGACGGTATGTCGACCGGACGGAGATGACGATCCACCAGCGCACGATGATCCCCCTCGGCCGCAACGTGAACCTCACTGTCGGCGGCTACATGTACGACAAGCACGGGCTCGGCATGGGCTCAGTTACGACGCAGCTCGCGTACACGTCGTTCGACCCGAGTACACCGTCGTTCACGCTCTCGAGCGAACTTGGGTGGACGCCGAAGCTCCACTGCCAGATCAGCCAGCCCGTGTCGCCCCACACGGTGTTTATGCTCATCCCCGAACTCGACGACAACGGCCTCGACATGTCGTTTGGCGCGAACCAGCTCCTGTCGCCCCAGCTCCACGGCGCCATGATGTGGAGCACTCGCGACGGACTCTCGGCGTCGCTGTCGAACGACACGGGCGCGTACCAAGCGACCGCTGCAGTCGCAGTCACGAAAGGCGGTCCGAACCTGTCGCTCCAGCTCCGTCGCGCGCTCTTTGGCGCAACGACCGCCAAGCTGTCGCTCCGTGGGAACCTCCCGACCGGCTTCTCGCTCGCTGTCGGTGCGAGTCGCGAGCTCTCGCGCCGGACGCGGCTCGCACTCGGGGTCCTGCTTGCGAGAGCTGGCGTGACACTCCGCATCGGCTTCACACGTGGCAGCGTCCGGTTCGTCATGCCGATCTTCCTCTCGCCGTTCTCCGCGCAGACGGCGTTCGCGACGTTCTGTGCGGCGACGTCGCCGTTTGTCGTCTCCGCGGTCGTCACGCAGCTGCTCGCGCCGGCAGCTGAGAAACGACGGCGTCGTGAGCGCGAGCGCCGTCGCGACGTCCGTGTGCAGTACCTGTCGGCCGCTCGCGAGAGCGCCGTCGCCCAGCAGCGGCTCATGGTGCGCTGTGCGCAAGAGAAACTCGAGAAAGAGAAGCACAAGGCCGACAAGAAGGGACTCGTGATCCTCGTCGCACGGTACGGCAAGAACCCAACAAGTGCGGACCCGCGGGAGCCCCGTCGAGCCGACACGGTCGAGACGCCAGTGTTCGCAGTCGGAAACGACAGCGACGACAGCGACGACGACAACGAGAGGAGGGCGCGACTCGAGACGACGGGCGGCGAGAGTGAGGCGGCGGCGGCGGTGCTGGAGCAGCGCTGGATCGACGTGACGATCCCGCTCCAGTTCTTCGTGCAGGTTCGTTACCGTGTTGTTGTCGCTACTGTTGTTAGGAAGAGACAAGCCGGCTCGGGGTGGATCGACAGCTGACGACGTGTTGGTGTGTGCCTGTCGTGAAGGACTCGACGCTGTCGCTGCATGGCCGGTCGAAGGCGGGTCTATTGGGCTTCTACAACCCGTGCATAGCCCACGACCAGTCGGTCGAGGACGCTGCCAGCTCCCAGGAACTGCCGCACCCGGACGAGACGCCCAAGCTGTGCGTCGTGTGCTTTGGATAGTGGTTTGTGTGTGAGTGGGTGGGTTTGGAAGCGACGGATGGACGCTCACAGTCGTATGGCCGGCTTCGTTTGCTGCAGCTACGTGCGCTACGCGTACGACGGCCGCGTGTTTGAAGCGACGTTCGACGACAGCCAGGTCGTGGAGCTCCCGTCGCGGTTCGCGCAGGTGATGGGGCCGGCCGGCAGTGTGTTTTGAGGCAGCGGCGACTCGAATCACCCGACAAGAGAAGGCAGAGAGTGTGGGAGAAGCAGTCGTTGCGCTTGTGAGAGGGGACAACGGGCCATTGTGAATGAGAGCGAGCGTCGAGCGGAATAGAAGCGAAGCAGTGGTGACCATGGCACTTGGTGGTCAGTCGTCTTGGAGCAGCAAATCGACAGTCTGAAAGTTTGTCGGACGCCAACGTCCTCCGTCGCTTTTGTATCGGTCCGTCCCTCGTATCGTTCAGATAGTGGTTCTGGTGTCCATGTCGGTATAGGGTTGTGTCGGTCCGTCGGATCTGTCGACAGCGTTTCGAGTGGTGGCGTCGGCGTTGCCTCCGAGGTCACTGTCGGTGTTGGAGTCGGCACGACAGTTCGCTGGTGTGACGGCTGCAACTGGTTGTCCGACTTGTCTGTGAGGCTCTGCAGATTCAGGACTGTCTTCGTGTCCTTGGCGTACTTCATGCCCACCTCGCTGTTCGCGCCGTTCGTCTCGAAGAAGGCCGTCGTCGTCAAATCCACGCACATGCTCTTGTCGACACACTGCGCCACCACCGCGTACTTGACTGAGCAACCCGCGCTGCTTGTCGTAGGACACGTGACCGTGATGAGCGGGTTCGTGATGTCCGTGTTCAGGTTCGCGTTTAGGCCGAACGCGAGCTTGGTTCCGGTTGTCTGGTAGCAAGGAGCATCGGCGAGGGTCTTGAGAGAGACCCACCATGTGGGGTCCTTCAGGTAGCCATGATATCGGCGTGCTGTGCAGCCGTGCACATTGGTGCGGTGTTGTCGCCAGGAGTAGTCTCGAACTTGGTTGGGTCCAGGTTGAGTCTCTCGCTCTTACTCACAGTCACAGCAGTCGTAGTCAATGTGGTCGGACAGGTGGCCAAGCTCTTCTTCACACATTCAGCCGTTCGTCCCCGAGACACGTCAAGACGCCATTCACAGTGCTCTTGAACGTGACCAGGTCGCTTTCCAACTTGGTGGTCTTCGCCACACACTAGCCGACGATCTCGTACTTGATGTTGCAGTCCACTAGTATCTCAAGATCTCAACCAACTGAAGTCTCTGTTCGCCTGTACGACAGCGATGGCGAGGCCTCCTTCACTTCTCCTGGACCTCCAGGTTCAAGTCAATCCGGTGTCGACTCGGCACTGGAGCAGCCGCCTCCAGTGCGACAGCACGGTCTCGCTCAACTCCGGTACCGAATCGACAGTCTCAACAGTGTCGCGTCTCCCTACAAATAGCCCCTCCCCCCACTCCCGCTCCTCCGAGCGTCCAGGTCTCAAGCGCTCGCCTCTCCTCACACTCCCCCCACCACCCACTGCAAGCCATCCGATCTACAAGCTCGAGAGGGAGTGCTCGGGAGTCTTAGCTCCCAGACACGAAGACGCAAAATAGCTCGCTCACTCGCACCTCCCAGCGACCTCAGCGACACTCCTCGCACTGCTCTCTCGCTGCCGTGCCAAACGAACAAAGTCCGGCTCCTCATTCTCGCTTTTGCGTCGTCACCTCTGCTTCTTCTTCCCTCTGTGCTGGCGCCTCGTCCCGCTCGCTTTCCTCGTCGGCACGTCGTTCTTCAGCCGCCGTCTCCCAGCCTCAACTGCCACCATGGCGCTCCGTCAAGGCGTCGCAAAGAGCGGGTCGGTCGCCAAACTCCGGCAGCAAGAGGCCACGGCTGCGAATGTCACGTCCCCCAAGGGGATCTCGACCAAGACGCCCGGCATCTCGCCGTCCAAAGCCGGCGTGAACGACCACACGCTCGGGCTCCAGCGCCGCCGGCTCTCGGTTGTGAGCGACAACAAACTCGTCGAAGGCATGGCCCAAGTCTCGACAACTGACGCAGACTACGTCGAAGACGGCACAAGCGCGGTCGCTGCCTTTGCGGGGCTCTCGAAGAAAGGCTACGCGCCGTACAACCCGCGCAAGAAGAACCAGGACTCGATGATCATCAAGCACGACGTCGACACGCGCTCGCTTCTCCTCTGCGTCTTTGACGGCCACGGCGAAGCCGGCGACGGCGTCTCGGGCAGCATCCGCGACAGGTACCCTGGCGAGCTCTTCAAGCACCCTCAGTTCGCGAGCACTGGCAGCCTTGAGACGGACGCGACGAGCCTCAAGACTGCGATCGGCGAGTCGCTCCAGGTCGTCGAGAAAGCGGTGATCCGAGACCCTGCGATCGACACGGAGTTCAGCGGCACGACCGCAGTCGTGGCGGTCATCCGGGAGAACCTGCTGGTGGTCGGGAATGTCGGGGACTCGAGAATCACGCGCGCGTTCGTGACCACATCGGCGAGTGGGGACGAGACGATCGCGACCGAGTCCGTTTCAGTCGACCACAAGCCCGACCGTGCCGACGAGAAAGCGCGCATCCTCGCGAGCGGCGGCCGCGTGTTTGCGGTCGAATACGACGACGGCATCGATGGACCGCCGCGTGTCTGGCTCGGCCACATGGACGTCCCCGGGCTCGCCATGTCGCGCTCGCTGGGCGACGCTGTCGCGCACACGGCCGGGGTCGTGTCGGAGCCCGAGTTCTTCTCGCACATGCTCACGGCGAGCGACCGGTGCCTCGTCATTGCGACCGACGGGCTGTGGGAGTTCATGTCGAACGAAGAGGTGACGGACATTGTGATGGCGCAGAAAGATCCGAAGGTCGCAGTCGACCTGCTCATCATGGAGGCGAACCGGCGCTGGATGAAGGAAGAACAGGTCATCGACGACACGACAGTGATCGTCGTGTACGTCAACCTCGCAGAGATGGAGCCCCCGGTCGCAGCCGCCGCGACACTGAGCAAGAGCCCCAGCAGAATTGGAGTTCTCACGGCTCAGTAGCTGTGCGTCAGCATTGAAGGTGCGGCGTCCACGTCAATCGTGCGAGAGAAAGAGAGAGCCGACTAGGACACTATGAGCTTAGCACCTCATCCATCCATTCATCCATTCATTCATTCATTCATTCATTCATCTGCTTGTCCGACTGATTCCCTCCCTACTACGTCGTCCTTGACTCGCTCTCTGACCTCCACAAGAGTCGTCCATTGGCGCGTCACTGCGTCTTACGCCTGGTGCTGTCGTCATCGTTCTGCGTCGGTGGAGCCAGCAGATCGCGGACAAAGAGGTTGGCGAGCATGAAGAGCAGCGGGACGAAGACAATGAGGGCGTTGGCGATGCCAAACATGGAGATCGAGTTCCCAATCTCTTTCCAGCTCCCTTCGTTCTTGACGAGGAAGAGGAAGTGGAGCGCCAGGACGTCCGACATGCCGACAACGAGCAGAAAGTACCGCGACGGCGGATGCCGACGGATCGGGATGGCGCTGTCGGCGTCGCCGCTCGGGTGGCTCACTTCGAGCACGACGTGGAACGCACACGCGACGACGAGGAACGGGATGAGGAGCTTCACGACAAGCAGCGCGCCCATGAGAAACGGCGAGAAGACGGTCACGAACCGGTACGTCGACGAGAGCTCAAAGCTGCTCATGCTCGCGACATTCCCGGTGCCAAAGAACGCGATCTTGATCAGCAACAGGAAGAAGAACGCCCGGCGCACTTCGTGCCAGCGAGTCGACGAAGGAGACGACGACGCCGACAGCGCCGACAGCGCCGACACGCGCGCTTCGAGTGCGATCCAGCTCGCGAGGACGCAGCAGAGTGCGGCAAAGAAGTACACTTCGTACGAGATGCTCAAGAGAATGTACGACGGACTGAAGGCATACACGATCTCCAGCATCCGGAGCGCCAAGGCACGCAGCTTCCTGTCGGCGTCAGTCCGACGCGTCTCTAGCTGCTGGTGGTCCGTGTCGCCTCGTCGTTTGCTGTCGCTCCTTGTCGTTCTGGAACGTGCAGCCAAGCGGAGCAAGAGCACTGCGATCGGAGCGATCGAGAGCGTCCAGTTCGCGAGCGTGAGGACGACGGGCGGCTTCTGTTTGTTCGTTAAGAACCACGTGGTCCCCTGCATCGCGAATATCGAGACGCCGACGACCGCATGGGCCGCTACATACGCCCTCCGGCTGCTGCCAGAGGCAGTCACGGCAGTCGAGGCACTAGGCGTCCCGGACGTCAGTGACAAGTACGCTATAATCGTGAGCACCATGAGGAAGGATCCACCTGTGAACACGACGACCGTGTGTTCGCCGTACTCGGTCGAGAGGTACGGGAAGACCGAGATGAAGTAACAGCTCACAGTCCAGGCGACGAGCGTCCAGTCGTCACGCGCAGTCGCACACCCCAGAAGAGAACGAGACGACGATCGCGTCGCGAGCGGGTTGTCGACGAGCGGCCAGAGACCCAGCAGCGTAAAGATGATGCCAAAGAGGAAGCGCCACGCAAAGCCGAGCACGACGAGCTCGAGACAGAGCAGCACAAACGCGGCTTCGAGGCCTCGACGCCAGTGGCTGCTCGTTCCACCTGTCGCTGTCTCTTGACGGCTTGTCGACGCCGCGGACTGCCACAAGAGCTGGCGGTGGCGCCACACAAAGTTCCAGAACACGATCGGACACGCCACGTAGAGAAAGTAGGTCACTGGCGAGCTCTCGAGCAGCAAGAACGCACCCGCGGCGGCGAGGAGGAACCCCAGCACTGCGTCGTCCGCTTGGACGAGCAGCCGTACGTGGAACCACGTGGGGTGCACGAACGCGACGGCGAGGACGACCATCCAGCCAACGTAGCCGAGCACAATGACCGTGAAGAGGAAGACCCAGTCGTAGCGCTGAAAGTACGTGAGCGTCTCGAGGCAGATCGCGACCAGCTCTTGGCTCGCGCGCTCCACTGCGTCGTACTCGTGCGCGTCCCAGAGCGCGTCGAGCGCTGTCGCGACAGCGGGGACGCGGTCTCGGAACGCACGAAACGGCCGGAAGAAGAGGAGCGTGCGCGCTTCTTTCTCCTGTTCTTTCCGACGCGCGTGTTCGTAGAGCTGACGAGCGTTCGAGAGCACAGCGCCGGCGCGGTACCGTCCAGGTGCAAGGAACGCGAACGGGAGGACGCCGACCGAGTTGCGGGGGTACGGAAGGCCCAGGAGCGCACTCACGAGCGGCGCCACGTCGGCTTGCATCACGTCCTTACGGGTCAGCTGGACAAGCCGGCCCCAGTCCTGCGCCGCGACAGTCTCTTGGCTCGCTTGGGCGGCCAGCTGAGCCCGCACGTCCGCACTCGACTGCGTCGGGAGGTCCATGTAGAAGCCGCCCGAGCTCTGGCTCGTCTCTGGCGCGACCTCTGGGCCGTGCACGCCTGCGCCCCAGACAACAAGCGGCGTCCGCGTATTCGCGGGGTCGCCGTCGCCATGGGCGCCCTTGTTACTCATCCCGTGGTCCGCGCTAAAGACGTAGGCCGTGCGGCCGTCGTGGCCATAGAACGCTTCGACCAGCGCGTGGATCTTGGCAACGAGCTCGTCTACGAGCGCAATGTTGTCGACGTAATCCTTGGAACTCGGTCGGTGGGCGTGGCCGTTCGAGTCAATGCCGAGAAAGTGGCAAAAGACCACGAGTTGCGGCGCACGGAGCGTCGTCGCGAGCGTTTCGTTGTGTGTCGCGTGCGTAAACAGTGCAGTGACTTGCTCGTAGACCCACACGTCGAGCGCTGACGCGTCGGTCGCAAAGTCTTCGTCTGCGTGCGAGTAGTGGACCGCTGTGGCGTGGGGCACGGTGCGTGTAAACATGGGTACAATGTCCGGGCTCCCAAAGAGCCACGCGGCGTGGCTCTGGTTGAAGACCGAGTCAAAGTCCACGGGGTTGTCCTGCCACCCTTTCGTCACGGCGCTCACGTCTTCGTACATGCCGGCAAAGAGCGCGACGTGGCCGGGTCGGGACTCGGTCGGGACGCGCGTGTGCGACACACCGTAGCTCCCGCGGGTCTCGGCCATGCGCCGTAGGAACGTCACACGCGCATGTGTGGAGCTTTGGCTGTCGCTGTCGCTGTTGCTCGCGTTGGTCTCGAAGAACTTGTCGGCGCGGCAGCCGTCGGCCACGAACACGACCACGCGTTTCGCAGGCGGCGTGAGGAGGAGCGAGTTGGCAGCAGAGGAGGAGGAGGAAGTGGACGCTGTGTACTGGAGGCTCTCGACGCGCGAGACGACGGGGGACTTAAAGTAAATGTCAAAGATGCTGAGCACGTAGAGCGCGTGGAAGGCGACGCCGAGCAGCAGGAGCGCGTCACCACCTCGCATCGTCAAGATTGAGGAGGCGCGAAGGGATTTTTATCAATAAAGAATGTCCAATGACTGCGGTATTTTTCCCATTTATCTACACACAACTCAACTAACTGTAGTACTGTACTACGCCGACCTTCCGCACCATCGTGACACCACACGAGAGCGTCACGACACTGGATAAGGAGGCAGTTATTTGGACGCATTCTTGCATCCACTTTCGCTCATGCGCTAATAGGACGAAGGACAACGACGAGAACAACGGAGTCGACAACCAACTACCGGTATTGGATACCGACATGTTCTCACCAGCTCCAGCCAGCGGAGCGCTTGTGCTGTTCCCAGCTTCCAGGTGAGAGAAGAAGATACGTGACCTCCTAAAGCTCCCCCCCTTCGCCTTTGAGGGGACTGCGAGTTCTCGTTTCAAAAGTTGTCGGATTACAAATGTACGCACGCAATGGAAGTGCCCTCTTTCGCGTCCTCGTCCTCCTACTGTGGATGAAGGCGGTGGGAGCGAGCGACAGAAACCGTCCGTCCGTCCGTGTCTCCTGTCTCCTGTCGTCTGTCTATACTACGCATGCCCCATGTTGTTGTTCATCGGCACGGGAGCGCCACCAGGCGACTCGAACATCTGGTAGTTCGTACGGGCTTGGCCGCCACCGTTCGGCGCCGGGGCGGCTCCACTTCCAGCCGCGTTCGACTTGGCGCGTGCGCGACTCATGTTGCGGCCACGGGAGCTCCCGGGTGTCCGGATCGTGTTGCGGCTCGCAGCGCGATGGCGGGCCTTCTCGCGGTCGATCTGCGCTTCGCGTTTCGTGCAGATCACGCCGTTCTTCTTCGTCCCCGCGCCCACGAGCAGCATCATGGTGATACAGCAGAACGCGGCGAGAGCGTACAGGTACACGTACGCATCCTTCTGCATGCTCTGGCTCGTGCGCATGTACACGTAGCCGAGCGGCGCAATGAAGAAGAGCGCAAAGAGAAACGTCGTGGACGCGGACCGGCCGCGTGTGTTGAACATGCCGATGCACGCGGCCCAGAGCGCTGCGGTCGTGCCGAGCCCGAGGAAGAAGTACATGAGCATGCAGATCATCGAGTAGAAGAGCCCGGCGTTCGATAAGTCGTTCAGGAAGCTCGAGCTCTCGTTCATCGCGAGGGCGGCAGCACAGATCGCGACAGGGATGAGCGTGCCAAACAAGATCGACTTGTGGTCGAGCTTGTCAATGAAGAAGAACGAGAGCACCGAGCCCGAGAGCTGGAGCGCGACCGAGTTCACAAACAGCTTGGGCTCGTCTTTGAGGATCGGGAGCGTCGCGGCTTGCGACATTACGAACGCGTTCAAGACGCACGACGAGAGCGACGAGACGAGCATGAGGAAGACGCCGAGGAGGAACTTGAACGAGTTGCCGCCGCTGTCCTTGTTGTCGCTGCTCGCGTCTTCGCGCAAGTAGCGGAGCTCGTCCGACACGTCGGGTTTGCGCCGCAAGATCACAAGACAGGCTTCACAGGCTTCGAGTCCTTTGCGCTCAAGCACCCACGCTGGACTCTCGGGGAAGATGTTGACAGCCGGCGTGATGAGCGCAATCATAACGGACGCGCCGAACGCTTGCCAGACCCACCCAAGCTCGTTCACCGACACAAAGTAGCCGTTCAAGAGCGAGCCGCTGACAAAGCCGATACCGACGAGGAGCATCGCTTTGCCACGCATCTCTTTCGTCGAGATCTCGTAAATGTACACTGCGAGCGACGGCAAGAGGATGCCCACCGAGCACCCGAGCAGCCCAATGCCAGGCATGAGCAGCGTCTTCCGGAGCTCGTCGTCCGCGCACACGGCGACCATGCCAAGTGTCGTAAAGAGCCCACCCGTGACGATCGCAAGCCGGCGGCCGAGAAAGTACGTGAGGAACGCCGACATGACCGTGCCGAGCACGCACGCGCCGTACATTAGGTACGTGAGCGTGCCGTCGCCCAGGTCGCCCGTGATGATGCCGTCGTAGGACGCGACGTAGCTCGAGAAGCTTGCCGACTGCTCGAGTGTCGAGAGGAGCGTAAAGAGCCAGCCGCAGCCCGCGCCACCCAACATCCCCATGAACGTCGCGAGCGAGAACGCGTACTGCGATGAGCCCGACATGACTTTCGAGAAGCCTTCGTTGTACATCATGCGCGTCTGGATCACGTTCAAGAACGGGATGCACGACATGACAAAGAGCGGCACGAGCAGCGCCGTGCAAAAGATAAAGTCAAAGAGGAACTGGAGCTGCTGGAACACGACGTTGCCCGCGATCGACGAGCCCGGGAAGCTCCACATGCGCATCATCTCGTTGATCCCGTAGAGCCCCGCCGCGTAGCCAAAGAAGAGCGAGATCGCAATGTCGTACGACTTGTCAAACACCACGTCCATCGCGACAAAGTACGCGACAACGACCGCGACGACGACAAAGAGGTAGATCGCTGCGCGGAGGAGCGGGCGGACCGAGCGCATGCCCAAGCCAAAGCCGTGCACGAACCCGAGGAGCACGACCGTCCCGACCGCCGCGCCGAACGTGAACGCCACGTACTTGACTTCCTCGGTCTTCATCGTCGCGACGTAGAACATGAGCACAAAGTGGCGGCTCTCCCGCAGCAGCACCGTGACGCGGGAGATCATGTTCGAGTTATGGAACTGCTCGAGGTCGCTCTTCCACCACGCGACCCAGCCGCCAGTGTTCACCGGGTCGTCGTCTTTGAAGCTCTCGTCGGCAAACATCCACGTCGCCCACGCTTTGATGTCGACTTTCGTCTTCTCCCAGTCGAGGCCGTCCGTGTTGAACATGAACGGGCCGACGATCCAGAGGATCGAGATGAACCAGATCGAGAACGTCTGGACGCCGTAGCTCTGGTCTGTCTTGCGGAACTCGAGCGCAAACACGTCGTCGCCGATCGTCGCGTCCACTTGGCCAATGAGGAAGTTCCCAAACACGTAGTACACGAGACACAAGCCCACGAGCTCGAACGCTTTCCGGTAATGCGACGCGGCGTACGCTTTGTACAGCAGCACGAACGTCTCGCGCGTGATCTTGAACCCACGTCCTGTCGCTTGGTACTTGGCGCCACCGTGGACGACGTTGTTGTCAAAGTAGTGCATCGTCGTGCCGACTTGGAAGACAAAGAACGCGGGCCCGAGCGTGATGATCATCTCAATGAACCGCGACATGCCGCGGACAAGGCCGCCTTCGCCAAAGTAGACGCACATGAGCGGGAGCATGAGGAACGTGCCGGCTTGGATGTAGAACTGCGTATTCACGACCGACTTGAGGTCCGTGAGCACGCGATCGTCAAAGCCGTACGCGACGTTCCCCTTGATGATGTCGGTCGAGTTCATGCTAAAGACAATGCCTTCCTGTACACCCGAGAGCGCCATGTACACTTTGCAGTACATGTACACGAACGTCGTGACGATCGTCATCCACGTGGCAAAGTAGAAGCCCGTGTGCGAGTAGTACATCGAGTTGAGGCGGAAGAAGTCGAGGAACTGGCCCATCCGATGGGCTTCCCGTGCGAGCGACGTCTCGCCAGCGCCGTTCGCGAGCTTGCCTTCAAACATGGAGATCTGCGAGAGCGCCACGTCCCGGCCTTTGCCGCACTGCATGAACTCGAC
>JAASGD010000581.1:0-19679 GCA_023334115.1 Globisporangium megalacanthum
ATCAGAGAACAGAGAATCAAGTAGGAATCAAGTAGGACACAGGCTCCAAGAGCGAGCCGCCTTGGCAAGGCGCCGCCGCTGCCGGCGCACGAGCCGCCAACTAACTCACTCTTCAATTCACCACCAACCACACAAGCCTCACTTCCTCCACCTTCCGTCGGCACTCTATCGCTTCCTCTCCAAGCCACCCGCGTCCTTACACTGGGAGGGAACACAGCCCACGCAAAGAAGACGCAGACGCGGATACGGCAGCATCAGCTCAGAGACATGTGTCGATGGCAGCGGCAAGGGCGGTGCCGCCGACAAACCGGGGCACGCACGGCGACGCGCGACGGGGGGCAGACCCCACGAACGACGCATCCACTGGGGCGGACTCCGCGGGGTCGGGCTGCGACATGGACGCCGGTGCCGGAGAGTCTGACACGTCATCCAACTCCGGCGCTGAAGGCGACCGTGGTGAGGACGGCGACCACGTGACGCCACCAGTGAGGGCACCGTTCCCGGTGGACGTCGTCGCCAGCTTTGACCTACAAGCGGCGGCATCCTCGCACAAGGTGTACACAGTGAACAAGGGCGCGGAGGGGGTGGCACAAACTCATGCACACCCGTCAGCAGACAGAGCTGATAGAGGCGAAGCTGTCGAAGGCGCTCTCGACATCGCGGTGCTCGACGCGGAAGTTTGCGCCAGTCGCATTGCTCTGGTGGAAGCGGATCGCCAGCGTGCTTGGGCTCTGTGCGACCACGCCATGACGCTCCTCGAGTCATGGCGACGCAAGGCCGCTCCCAAGTCAGTGGATCTTGTGTCGCGGTCGGACCCTCCCGTTCTCCATGCTCGAGGGGACCACGACCATAAGCTCAAACCCACGCAGCTCAAACAGTCGTCGATGGATGCATTCGTCGGGGCATCTTCACCTCTCACTGACCTCTCCAGTGCCGGGACGAGTGACGTGCACCGGGCCAGCACTCCGCAACCCACGTCATCGCCGGATGTGGAACTACTGGGGACGCCTCCGGCGCCGGACGGATCACCGGTCTGGCTCAGGGACTGGCTGTCGTTGGTCGGAGCGAGGGTTGTGGATGTGCCAGGCAATGGCAACTGTCTCTATGGGGCATTATACGCGGCGGTGGCCGGAGCGTGTGAGTTCAAGCGCAAGATGAACTACATGGACGACATCGCGCACCTCGTCCAGCACTACAAAGAGCGAATCCAGTTTGTTTCCCAGGAGATGGTGAAAGCGGAGGCGTCCGCTAGCTGTCTACGTCTCCACACGCTCCTGGAGAGGCTCGAGCAGATGTACCCGGCAGAACAGCGGAACGGGGTTACGGACGCGGCTGCGATCACCACCCGGCTGCTCGAACACTACGAGCCCGCAGCCAAAGTGTCAGTCACATCGCAAGCGCCGCTCCTTCAATGGGGGAGAGCTGCCGAGCTCCAAGTAGCAGCGGCGTATCTGCGCGAACCTCTGTATGTTCTCGACGTTCTCCCTGGAGACGAGGTGGCAGCCCGCTCGCACGCCTACACGGAGCTCCGGAAAGCTGATGACACGCTGGTTGAGATTGGGACGGAACGGGTCATCCTGATGGCCATCATGACGCGGTTTGTCACAGAGCGCCTAGCGGCGCGGGCTCTCCCGGTCATTCTGCTTCTCCGGCACGGCGAGGGGCTCGGGCATTTCCAGGCCGTCCGCTTCGCAGAGAATCTCCACGCGGACTTTCGGGATGTCGACTCCAACGATGAGGAGGAAGCTGAGGGTGGGGAACGCAACGACAGTGACGACGTGCAGCGCGGGGACGGGGACCAAAGCACAATGCGACAACGGCTGCACGATGCCCAGGCTCGACTCGGACTGACAACCACGAACGCGGATGAGGCCTACGAGTTCGAGACCCCACCCTCACCAGGGCCAAGGACGGCACGTGGACCACATATTCGCAGGGGTGCAACCGCGAGAAGAGCCGGTGGCGAGGAACGACGATGGGCAGGCGGAGACCGAGGGCACGCAGACGTCGACGGCTTCGGACGCTGACAAATGGCGGGGGACGATCACTGGGGATGATCAAGTAGTCCTCCGGCTCTTGCAAGTTCCGGCCAACAGCACGGACAGCACCATGGGCGACCGCATCAATCGGCGCCGCCTCATGGCAGTGAACGGCGCGGCGTTCCAAGCGTTCCAAGCGGCCGCAACAGGCGAAGGGGTCGAGGTCAGGGCAACTGCAGCGTCCGGTTCTTTCGACGAAAGCCTTCTTTCGCCGAGTCGCGACAAAGTACGGGGACAACACGGCCTATGCAGTGGGCGGTACGCGCGTCGGCATCTCGACGCCGAAACAGCTGGCGAACGCCATGGCGACCGGCTGGGCGCCAGTCATGAGCGCTCCAAGGTCCGCAAGCGCGGATAGAGAGGCGGCAGTAGCGTACCTGGGTGCTGTCCCTGACAGCCTGGTCGCCGGCAACATGGAGAGCCTGGCGTACGCGTTCACGACCGAGAAAGTTGCGAAGGCGATCGCCGATTGCAAGAGAGGTAAAGCCATGTGCCCGGATCAGCTCGGCAACGACTGGTACCGGGATCATGCCGGCCAGCTCGGCCCTCTTCTCACCACACTGTTCAACCTGTGGTGGGAGGCGGGCGTGGTACCTCACTCCTTCTCATGCGCTCTCATCGCGTGTCTGAAGAAAACGAAGGTCGCAAAGGACGCACTCGACTACAGACACATTACGTTACTCAACGCCGACTACAAGATTTACATCAGAGTGCTGGCGAACCGACTGCGGGGCTGCGTCGCGAGTCTAGTGTCGGAGACGCAAGGCGGGTTCGTACCTGGCCGCACAATCCACGCGACGATCGATGCGCTGAGAGTGGTGCAGCGACAAGCGGGCGACCGCGGCCTGACGAACAGTGGATTCGTCTTGCTCCTCGACTTCGCCAAGGCATACGGCTCTTTGTCACGTGAGTTCCTCCTGGCGACATTGGCAAAGGTGGGGCTACCACCGCGCTTCGTTGGCGCTGTCCGCAGCCTGCACGACAAGACCAGCTGCAGGTTCATTGTCAACGGTCATGAATCGAAATCCGTGCGAGCGTCGCGGGGCATCCGGCAAGGGTGCCCACTTGCGCCGATGCTCTTCATCGTAGCGCTTGACATCTTCTATAGAGCGATTGCTACGACTGCGGCTGTGCGTGGAGTACCTGTGGTAGCAGGCGGGGACCGGCGGGAGCTTACGGCATGTGGGTATGCTGATGACTCGGCTCTTTATGTTGCGGACGTGCGGAGCGCAGAGGCCGCGATGGCGGAGCTCCGGAGGTTCAGCGACGCCACCGGCCTCCGGGTGAATGTCGACAAGTCGATCGCGCTCAGGCTCGGCGGGCCCACCATGACATCGCCGGGGCCAGCAAGGAGCCAGTGTCCAGTACGCCACGAGGAGCCAACATCCGAGACCCAGAGCCCGGTAGTGATAGCCGGAATGCCGCTGCTCCGACCCAGTGACATGTTGCTGGTACCTGGGGATCCGCGTGGGCACTGGGAACACCGAGCCCGAGGAGTGGGCGAGGTGAGTCGAGTCTGACTCCACTTAGCTGCAGGCAAGACGCACACATGCCTACAACGCGCGGAACTCGCGCGGGACATCGCCATCCCCACGATCCTCTTCATCGCGCGACATACCTGGCCGCGACCGGCTTCAGTCGCGGCACTGCAAGCCCAAATCAAGAACTTTGTGTGGAGACGGCGCCGGGTCGACGAAGGCGAGCATGGCTGGGGCCTGAGCAAGCCGAACTGCCATCCGCTGACGGTGGAATCGGCTGTCCTGATGTCACCGCAGAGCTTCTCGCGCTCAGTGCAGCCACAGTGGCCAAGTGCGTGACGACATCGACTCGGCTCGAACGCCACACGGGCGACGCACTTACGCTCCTTGATGGCCATGCGACGGTCTACATTACGCCTGGTGACGACGAGCCCGCGCGGGCGTTCACACAGCTGAAGAGATCGCTTTGGGCCACTGGAAGCCGAGCGCTTGCTGCCCTTGTGCAAGCTCACCGCGGCCGGGACCACGTCGGACTGGCGGACAGCTCAGGAATGGACGCTCCTCTCGCGGCCACCGCGCTGTCCATGGCGCGGAATGCTCGGGCAACACTGAGTGGAGCAATAGGGAGAGCTGTCACAGAAGGCGGCATGTACACAATCGAGCTCGGTGATGAAGACATCGTGCAACTCACGACGTTGTTGAGGAGTCGCAGGGCTCACACGGGCACATTCTGCTCGGAATGGCTGGGTCTTTGTTCCCTCCAGAACAGTCATTGGTGCGCAGCGGAGGAAGGAGCTCGGCAATGCGTGCGACACGTCGCCGGAGGGGGAGGGAACGCCGTCCTTCATGACATGGTCAAGTGGGAGTGGATACGACACGGGTGCGTTCGGTTCTTCTCAGCATCGGGACGTGCAGCAGGCACAGCGCCGGCGGGGAGGGCGTTCGAGCGCCTGTGTGTCCTACTGTTGAGCAACTATCCGGAGCTGCTGCTACGGCCACGGGAACCTACCAGCTTACGACCGCATGATCGTGCAGCGGAGCGCCACCATGACTGGCATCTCCTTCCGACACACGTCTTGGTCGCAGACGACACCACCACGAGGGTTGCCGAACGCCTTGTCGAGAGCAGTGCGGACATTGCGAGAGCGGCAGCAGCAGATCTCGGCGTGCCGACTCTCAGACTCCACTACCACCCGCAGCTCTCGCACGTCGTCCAGGTCTAGGGACGCAACGCCAATTAGCGGTCGGCCAGCAGACGGCGCGTCAGGGGACAGTGCAGGCAGGAGAGGCAGAGCAGGAGCGGGCGGCACGAGAAGGCAAGATTGCCAAAGTTCTCGGCGGCGAGACCACGGCCGCTGGCCACGCATTCGCCACTGGACTCCGGGCTCTACCCTGGGTGGATTGGAGCGATCCCAGCTCTCACTACCCCAGATCGTCAGCTTCTTCTGAGGGTCAAGGCTGGAGCGCTGTCGATGTGGGACCAGCGTAATTCTACCTCACACTGCCCCCACGTACCTTGTGCGCGATCGGTCACCGCGACCCTACTTCACACATTCTGGGACTGCCCCCACGCAGCCAGTCTGTGGGCGGAACTAGTCGACTGCTGGTCTGGGCTCGGAGTTCGACTGAGCGGCCACCCAGCGACGGCGATCTTCTCGCTCACTCTCCCTGCACCACTCTCGCCAATGACGGCACGTGTCCCAGGGCTAGGTGGCCCAGCAGCGGCAACGCGCACACAGACGGTGTACACCGAAGTACCCTAAGATCGCCAACGCAGCGTGGCAATCGATGTGCGTGGCTGGCATTGCGTACATTTGGAGCGCCAGATCCAAGCTCGCGGCCGACGACCCGTGGGTCGACCAGCGCGCAGAACCAGCCCGGGCGGACGCTGCTCGGGCCATCCTCTGTTCACGACTCACAGTCCTCAAGCGCGTGCTCGGGACCTATGTGGCGCCGCCAGATGCACCGCTACTGGGCTGACTGTGGCGACTCGTGCACAAGCTTCGGGGTCTGCTGACGTCCGCGCTAGCACGAGCCATTGCTCGAGACGTTGCTCCACCACCACAACCCTCCGTGGCAGGCCACTTTGTGCTGTCCGTGGATGGCATGGCGGTGGACAACCCAGGCCGGGGTGCAGCAGGCGCAGTACTGGTGCAGTTCCATCCAGACTCCGCGCGGCCAGAGGTGTGCTGGGTGGCCAGTATATCCTACCGGAATAAGCGCACCACACACACACTGGCTGAGCAGAAGGGATTGTTGCTTGGCCTTCGGAGAGCGGCAGACAACGGCTGTACGCCTCTTCACGTGGTCGGGCTTCCTCACGTCATCTCAAGACTGATGGTCGGAGGCAAAACCCCCCGCAAGCCGGCGCTCCTGCGCCTTCACCTCGACTGTTGCGACGCGATCCGGAAGCTGCGCGTCCTCAGTTGGACTCCCCACACGCGCGCATACAACAAGATGGCGAGCTCGGCGACGCATCCTGCGGTCGAGACCGAGCGTTCCTGCCAACACACAACCAGCCATCCGCGTCAGGAGCTGCTCGGCGTAGGGCAACACCTCGCAGACGACATCGGCTGGTGAAGAGAGGGGCAGCTGGAGCTGGCGCAGCGCTTGTGACTTGACACGTCGCGTGACGCCCGGTCCTGCACGCAGCTACTGGCGTCGATGCATATAGAAAACGAGTAGTAAGTGAGACTTCACCACCACGGCCGAAGCTCTTAGCAGCAAGAGCCGCAGGCATGGGTATTGCTGTTCTGGTCAGTAACGCAATTTACCTCACTCCACTCCACTCCACTCCGGTGTATGTCGAGAGCGACTTTGTTTGGCCACGGGCCGTGCGTCTTCTGCACGCCTCGGGTTCGGATGTCGTCTCCCGTTGCACGCGAGTCACGGCCCTCTATGCTGTCGGCTTCACCGGACTTGCGCTCAATTTGATCCCGTTCATCTGGAAGCACTACACGTTCCCAGGCGCCAAGTTCGCAATAGTGTGGACGTTCGCGCTGCTGTGTCCAACGTGCTTCGTCGCCGTCTTCGCGTCGTTCTACAACCGCAAGTCGCTGCGCGAGCTCGTCTTCTCCTTCGACTTTTGCTACCTCTCGGCGCACATTACGCTCGTCCACGCGTGTCTGCGACCTCTTCATGTGGGACAACCGCTGCTTCATCATCATCCACAACTGGCTTGCGGTTCATTGGATCTTCACTTCCCAATTTGCGGCCAACTGCTTAAGCGACCCTCCAGCCTCGAGATCTTCCAGCTCCAACAGGCGCCCCCCCTGGTGGGAAGGGGCGCCTCCCCGCTTCTCCGCCTGCAGCGCACACCATGCGCATGGAAGACGCCCCCATGGGCGCGCACGGTGAGTTCCTGCTAGCGGTCGGGGTCGGAGGGTACGAAGCCGAGGAAGAGACGCTGTCTGGGTCTATGCCGCCAGCACCAAGGCGCGGCGTCTCCGGACACGCGCGCACCCACACAGACCGCCGTCATGCCCGAGCCTTGCGCTCAGGCAAGCGATCAACACACCCAGCAACAAGGTGTGGCGTCATCGAACACACGCAAACTCACACTCATCGAGAACGGATGCAGATCCGACAAATCTCACCAACGAGGCCACGGACAATGACGAAGCTGCAACGAAGGGAGTCGGAAGCAGTGGTAGCAGAGTGACGGAGCCGCCGCCGCAGAGCGGAGTCGAGCTAAGGGCAAGACAAGCGCAGTGGTGAGGAAAAGTGAGTCCCAGCAACGGATCACGGGGTACAGCATCACGGACGCCACCGCAGGAACCACAAGAGGCCTTGGGACAATGTTGCCGCGTCGGGGATTCGAGCAGCGCAGGTCACAATCATGACACCTGCTGGTGCGACTCGGACTAATATACTCAAGTTCCTTAAAAAAGGTTCATTGGATCTTGACGCTCGACGCGATCACGCCAGCGTCTCGTCGCTGCCTGGCGCTCCGCAACAGCTTCGTCAAGCTGGTCGTCGCGTTCGCGATCGCCGCGATCTCCCGTGTGTCGTTGGATGAACTCGTCTTCACACCGTCCAAGCCGGTATACGATCGCGTGTTCTGGCGTCACGCTACCAGACGCGACTGTCGTCGAGTTCCACAACGTGCCGTTCATTCTGAACCGTGCGTGGCCGCTGCTGCTCTGGTGCTTGCGGCTCCTCTGGCGTCTGACGAGAGACGGTGAGGACAGCTGCCTCGTCATCCAGGGCAACGTCGAGTTCGCTGCACCCACTGCTCTAATTGAACGAGTCGCATCGAACGCACCGACGGTTCGGTCGCTTCTTGCACTCGCACGACGTACCTCGAACCCGGCTCGTTCGTTCCGGAGCTCGCCCGTGTCGCCACTCGATCCTCAGTGACGTCAAGACGCGAAACTCGCAGACACCGCGACACCCAAGGCCAATGAGAACACTCGCGGCCAGCAATGGCAAGACCGGTGCGATGTTTTTGCAAGAATTCGGCCAACTATGTCGCCAAGTGGTTGGTTCGCAGACGAGAGCGAAGCCAAACCAGCACATATCTGACGTTCGAAGCCCTCGTGTTGCTGGCTACTTACTTTCTTCTGCTGTCCACTACTTTACGTTGTGTCGTGTGGGAGACTTTGCCAGCTTGCAACTAGGTCGCACTGGGGTGGACATGGTTGGAGCCGCTCAGTATCAGACTCGTGCTTGGCGCGTTCTCTTGGACGCCGTCGACTGTCGACTTCTGCAGGAGACTGTGAGGAGACCTTGAAGTAGCGGCACGCTTCAGAGCCTTTGGCTGCGAATCGAACTGCACAACGCCCTGAATCATGATCAGAGCGTCGCTGTCGCCGCTTGTACACATCCGGAACAGTACGCGAAAAGACCACAGCAAGAGCGTCGCGACGCGGCCGAGGAAGAATGACACAGCTCGGAGCTCCGTACTGTACCCGAACACTGACGGCTCCCACACGACTCGGTCCTGTAGATCGGCCTCACCCGCGAACAGGATCTGGTACAGCGTGTAGCACTGCACGAAGACCGCAAAGAGCAGCACCGGTCGAGCGGACGTGGTGTGAAAGCGGACTACCGACCGCGCGGCCGGCGCGAGCGCGTCCAGTGTGAGCAGCCACACGAGCCAGACCCAGCCAGTGAGGATCGGGACGCACCTCGAACCCCAGCTGTACATATCGCAGACTGCAACGTACGCCAGCGTGTTCTGTGTAGTGATGAAGACGAAATCGAACGACGACACGAGCCGGTGGAGGAGCTGCCGCTGGTACAAGCCAACGAGGATCGCGCAGAAGCTGAGCGTGCAGAGTAGACTCGCAAGCGAGAGCACCAGGAAAGGTGCGGATGTGATCGTCGCCTGGCTCCACGCGTGGCTCCCAGCGAACGCGGCGACGTTGAGGCCAAAGCCGGCGGTGCCAAGTACCCGAACAGCGACGTCGATCCGCCACGTCGAGCGCCTTGTGACGAAATTGAACAGAGGCGGACACACGACTTCGTGCGCTCGGAACGTTTGCTTCGGTTTGACGAAGCGTAGGCGCTGGAGAGTGCTAGGGCTCGCAGCAGTGGTTGGGTCGGGCTGGTGCTGTGCGCCATCTTCCTGTTGCTGCTGGGCTTGTGGCTCGTCGTCCGCTGTTGCTGTCGTTCCAGCGCCACTTTGCAACGACGCTCCTTCCAGTTGGACCCGGACCTCACTGAGCTTGACACGGCACGGGTAGCTGGACATTCGAGTCGTCGTCAACTGGTAGTGCCGTGCTCGAAAGTAGATCCGCTGCCGGTACGACGTCCGCGCCATGAGCACCATCATTGTCGAGAACGAGTTGAGCAAAACGTCGTTCGAGGTCATCGAGTAGCCGTTGTTATCAAAGAGAACGATCGGATGCGCGCCTGGCGTGAGGCGCAGCCCAAAGACGACGAGCAGGAAGACGTGGTAGAGTGCTGCGAGAGCGGCCCCGCCGGCCACGCGCGGCTCGTTCACTTTCGCGTCAGGCACACGCAGAGCTGGATCCCCCACCAGTACACGGGCACTAAGAAGATGCGCTGGTCGCTGAAGTGGACCGTGAAGAAGGCAGCCGTGAGCGCGTTCGTGACGGTGAAGAACCAAAAGTCGTACGTGGTCGCGAGGCACCAGAGAATGTCGGTCCGCAAACCCGCCGACACGGACACGAGGAACGGAATCTGGAGCGAGAACTTGAACGGCGCCATCACTCGCGCGTGCTTGGCGGCGACTGTCATCACGGCCGCGCCGATCGGGAACGCCGCAAAGTACAGGAGCAAGCTTGCGCGCTTCAGCTTCTTGTTCACACGGACGTACGCACGCAGGTAGCGATCAGAGAGAAGCACTTTCTTGAGGGACCTGCCGACATCGACGAGCGGGAGCTCGTGCAGCTCGACCAGGTCGTACACGACTTCCTCCTCCTGTCCGCGCGGCTGCATCGCGACCAGATTCTTTGGCTCTGGGACGACTGTCGCCTCTCGGCTTCTTGGAATCGGGTCAAGAGCAGATTCCATCCACTTACTTGGCTAAATCTGGCAGCGCGCCCACGACCTGGTCGCGCTCACGTCGTCGTCGCTGTCTCGCACGCCCACTTGTCGCTATCGTATCGCTTGAAGGCGCCCGGCACGATACGCGAGTCATGGGCACCCCTGTTGCGCCGTTGCGTGTGCCAGAGGCGGTCCAACCGAGCGCTTACATCTACGAGTTCGTCAGAAGTTACGACTATCCGGCGATTGACATCACCAAGACGACTGGCAGCGTCTTGTGTACTGGACGAGCATGGAGAGATCGTTCGACGCACACTATCCACGACAACGCTGTGGCTCCGTGGCTGCAAGACGGAGCGTCTCGGCGTGAAGCCGGCCCATCCCCGTTCGCTCACGTCGGGGTCGTGCTGGGGTTCGTCTTGGCTGCAGTCGTGTATTGTGCTCCGGCTGCGTACGGGACTCCGCTCGCGATCGCAGCGACGGTGCTGTCGATTCCAGGAGAGATCCTGGCGCTGAGCGCCACACGCTTCGACATTGTACGCATGGTGGTCCTGAGCTACGAGTTCTGGTACTTCCTCGTCGTCAACAGCGTCGTTTCTGGGCTCGTTGGGGCGTACTTTGACGACGCGCGTGCAGTCATTGTCGGGATCATCTGGCTCGGGGTCTTGAATGCTGCACTCGTCGACACCAAGACAGTCGACATCCAAGGCTCGATCTACGCATCAGCTACCAGCGCGTGTGTCAACTTGCTGGCTGTCGTGCTGATCCAGTTTGGGCAAATCAGTCGCGTCCGCCACTTCGCGGTGCTTCACTACAGAGACCACGTTCTTGTCGTCGAAGACCTGCTCGTGAATGGACTTGTGACCAGCGCGATCATTCTGCTTCGCAACTCGTACCGGCGACACAAGGACCTCCGGGAACAACGGCGGCTCCAGTGCCGCTTGATACGGTGCGTCAACTATCGGTGCACTGTGAAACTCGAGCTCGTGGACGTTGTCTTGAAGGGCTTTGCCCCAGGAACAGACCACCACGAGCCATACTATCGGCTGTGCAATGGCTCCTTCAACCTCGTTGTCCACGTCGATACGGGGACTCTCTATGACGCCAGCAAGACCTTCTACCCAGTCGAGCTCGCTGGTGATCCGTGGCCACGCTGGCAACGCTTCTCCCTGGTGAGCACTGCGCTCTTTGGCATCGCATTCACAGTGCTTGGGTTCGCCATTCCACCAAGTAGTTCTCGGCCGCTCGCAGTGGGGGCTTTTGCCGCTGGTCTCACGCTGACGACGGGCTTCTGCACAATCGTGTGGGGTATGTACCAAGTGAAGCTGCTGCGCGAACTGTTGCTGTCCTTCGACTTCCTCTTCCTCTCGCTCCAGCTCTCAGCTGCGCACCTGTGCGTCGGCGACATGTTCCACTGGGACGCGAGGTGTCTCGGCTTGCTCAGTTCGTGGCTGTGGATCCACTTCGTGCTCACTGCGGACGCGCTCACGCCGATCGTGCGCAAGAAGTTCGGGTTTCGATCCTCCTGGTACCTCGGCGTCCCGTTGCTCATCTTCACACTCGGCCAGGCTCTGCTCGCCTACGAGATCGTCCTCGGCAACCGCTGGGAGTTGCGCGACCGACGGATCCACGCCATCTCTGTGGGCACATACATGGTCGAGTATCGCGTGATCACGTTCTTCTTCAACCGGTTAGTGACGATCTTTCTATGGTCGCTGCGGCTACTGTGGCGCATCACGGTGGCGCGGCCAGACGACGCAGTGCTGCTGCGTGGGAGGGTCGGCTACTCGTACAGGAAGGACCGTGCGGCCGTCCCACCAGCTGACGAGCAGAATCACAAGGTTGGTGCCGGACCCTCCGAGGTGACAAGCGCACCACAAGAAGCCGGCGTTGGGAAGAAGTAGCATGATGTGCCAGTGTACTGCAACGGTATCTAGAGCGACCTGAGAGCGCAAGAACTGGAGTCTCTCTTGTTAGTAGTGAGCACAGCTACTAGACTGTACCGTATCGACACACGAGCCGTGATCTTCCTGCTGCGTTTCTTCGGCAGGGTTTAGGAGATGATGGCAGCAGCGTTCATCTCACAGCCGCCATCGTCATCACTCTCGGAGCTGCCAACAACGTCATCACCGACCCACGTAGCGCCGCTAGCGACACCGATGTGGGCTCGGTTGCTGCCCAAGCGGTTGCGACAACAGCAACGGCAACGATAGCAACCAAGAACCGACCTCCATCTCAGCTACGCGTCATGTTGTTACTGCTCAGCCGTGTCGTGCCGCTGCTTAGCTACTTGCTGTATATCGTGTGGAGGCTTCGGACGCTCACGGAGCGCGAGAGTGTGTCGGTCGTGACCCAAGACGGTGCACTACGTAGTACGGAGCACTTCTAAACTTCATCTCGTGCGGCACCATCGCAAGCCCGACATTGGTCTCGTCTGCTATTCTCAGTTCCGTACAGTGTATTCGATATCGTAACGCTCAGGAGGCGATGGCGTGGGTGACCACGCATACTCACGCAGGTTATGTGAGCACAACAGCAGCCCCCGACAATGGCAATGCGAGTGGCGGCGGCGACGAGAACGACGATCAAGACCACACAATGCACCACTACGCGCTGGTGGCAGCGACTCATCTCCCGGTCCTCGACCTCTCGAGATCTGTCCGATCCGTTCTTCTCGGGGCTTCCGTGGCAGCAATGGTCTCGACTCTCGTGCGCAAGTTCAGTCGAACTATCGTCTTACTCTTTCTCGGCAGCGTGGTGACTGGGATGCTCGCGTGCTTACTTCCCGTGGCATCCGGCCGCTCGCTTGCGGTTGTCACGCTGATTGGACTCCCAGCTAGCCTTGCCGTGACCACATCGCTCCGGTATGACATTGTCCGGCTGCTCCTGACCACGTACGAGTGCTGGTTCTTCACGCTCACGGCTGTGTTCTCGAGCGTACTACTCGGAGTGTACGTGTTCGACACACGGGCTCTGATCATCCCGACAATCCTGGTGGGGACGCTGTCGAATGTCTTTGTCGACGCGAACAGCAGGGTGGATCGAAGCTTCGTTGTCGCGTCCGTCGCTGCAGCCGCGTATACGTGCGTGCTGCTCGCGTACACGGCGTTGCACATGGTGGATGCGACGCAAGACACTGTGCTCTTCCGCACCGGCGCACGGTCGCTCTCAGTCGAAGACGCGCTCGTGAACGGATGGGGGACGCTCTTGGTGCTCACGTGTCGGAACGTGTACCGTAAGCGCGCGGTGCTCAAGACACACGACGCGAGTTCAGCAGTCGTGCATTGCATCAGCTATCGGTGTCGACTGAAGCTCGTGCGCGTGGCCGAGCGGCCACCGCAGAACACGTGGGTGAGTTTTGGTTCACAGCATCAACAGGAGCGACAGTCACACCAGCAGCTGCCGGACCAGGACGAACGTCGCAACGTGGCGCTTAGAGCGTCCGAGAGGTCTCGCGTGGACGCGTCTCGGATCGCATCAGCACCAGCCTCGCTGTTGACGTCAGTGTCGACAGTAGCGTCCATCTCAAAGCCGACGTTGCCGTCACTGTCGGAAATCCCTCCGACCTCAAAACATAACCGTACTCAAGTGTCGCCGTCGAACGAGATAGGGGGAGCGCAGTTAACGACAACGGCGCCAGCGACGATCAGGGCGGACTCGACTGGTGGACAAGCGACGAGGGCGACAATGGCGATGAACGGAGCAGTCTCAGCTATTGAATCTACGACGGCCGAACCACGAGATTCTCTCGTAATGAGTCCCAAGCGGACGCCTATGCGCTTTGAACACGGCGAAACGACGTTCGCCGCGGACGACACACTCGGCGGTAGGTTCGCGCAGTTGTTGCTTGCTCACGATGCGAACGAGTCGCTACTGCGAGGCTTTCGCATTCTGCTGCAAGCGAGTGGAGTCAGCGGCTTTCTACTCGTGGTGGTCTCCATTGCATTCGACAGCGCCGTCAACGACAGAAGCTTGCCTTCCAACTCCGTTGTCGGCTCCACAACGGGCTCGGTTTCTACCTCCAATCCTGCCTCCGAAGCCAGAGTCAACGCCAACGCGACTACTGCGTCGGCCCTGCTCTGTCTCCAGGTCGCCGCGCTCGCGTGCACGACGGTCTTTTGCGTCGCGAGCGCCGCCATGTACCAGCGCCAGTTGGTCCGCCGCCTCGTTTTCTCGTTCGACTTTGTCTTCCTCTCGTTCCAGCTCATGGCTGTTCACGTCTGCGTGTGCGACCTCGTGCGCTGGGACGGCTCGAGCCTCGTCGTGTGCGCCAACTGGCTCTGGATGCACTGGGTGCTCGCTGTCGACGCACTCACGCCGTTCATACAGCGCCGTCTCGGCTTCCGCTCGCGCGCGTTCGCACTACCGGTCGTCGCGCTCTTTGTCGTGTGCCAGCTCGCTGTGGCCGCCGTTATCATCTTCGATCCGCACAGTCCGCTGCAAGACCACGTCGTGTGTGAGTACGCGCTGAGCGCTGAGCACCGTGCGCAGGTGCGCGTCGTGCCGTTCCTGCTCAGCCGCATCGTGACGCTCCTGAGCTGGTCGCTGCGTATCCTGTGGCGCCTCTGGACGCTTAAGGAGCGCGAGAGCGAGTTGGTCGTGATCCAGGGCGGCGTCTCGTACGTGTGTCCGAGGCGACACAAGACGCTGAACAACCTGCAGTTGAGACGAGCAGCCATCGTGCCAGTCGGAGGCGCAAGCGCGAGTAGCCCAGGCTAGTTGAACGCCACGTGTATACTTCATTCATGGACCAGACGCCCGTTTGCTACGCGCTGCGGGGCGTCAGGGGCTGCTTTCCTAGTGCTGCTCCCGTCGGCTGGCGGCTAAGAGTTGGGCTTCGAAACGCTAGGAGTTCGTCCAGTTCCGACGGGTACACGACCGCCACGCTCTTGAGCTTCAGGACCTCGTCTGTGAGCGAGCGAATCGTCTTCTTGTTGCTGCCACCGTTCCGAGTGCAATGTGTCGCGAGTGAGAGAGAGCCGCTAGCGCCACTCGCAACGCCCGCTTGGCGGCCAGTACAGACGCACCTTCTCGCCATTGCGCTCACGTGCTGCAGCTCGCCACGGAGCTCCATGGTCTCCGCCTTGAGCGTCTGATTCTCGACCACAACGTCCACGAACTTGCGCTCCAGAATCTCTTCCCAGCGTGTGTGCTCGAGCTCGCACTGCGCTAGAAGCGCTGCCAGCTGGTCTTCCACCGCTCGCTTCACCGCCTCGTGTCGCCGCTGGCTCTGCACGGTCGCCAGCCGCTTCTCTTCCACGCGCAGCTTCTCGCCGTGCACGACCGCTCGCTCGACGCGACTCATGACCTCGACGTACTTGCGTAAACGGAGCGTTTGCTCGCTCTCGTGGCGCTGGACGCGCTGCTCGTGCGCGTCCCGCGCCTGCTGCAGCTTGGCGTGGGCCGTCGCGAGCGTCATCGTGACCGTCTGGTGCTTCTCCAGCTCGGTCAAGAAGAACTCGACGAGCTGGTCGTTCTCGCTCAGTGGCGCTGCGTGGCTGGGGAGCGCAGGCGCTGAGCGCACGCTGTGGTCGTGATATCGGAGCTCCTGCGTCTCGAGACGCTCTTCTAGCTCCGCTGATAGATCGGACGCGCGACACAAGAAGAGCGACATTAGAGGGAACGAAGCAGTCAGCGAACGACGCACAAGGCGCAGTCGTAGCGACAGCGTGAACACCGACCAATTCGAAGCTCCAGCGCTCGGCAGTTGGGCTCTCGTGATACGCGAACACTGTGATTCGTGGGCTGTGCGACACTCGACGTCCCGTCGCCGTCGTCCACCAGCTCTGAGGCGTCGGCCGGGACCTCGAACCGGAACGCTTTGGCTGCATCCGGACGCTCGTCTTCTCTTTCAAACGCCCACGTCTCGCTAGAGCTCGTGTGCGTCTCCATCAGACGTGAGGTTGGTTCGTGCCCCCACCTGTTGCTGGCCGCTTGAACGTGTCGGTTCGTTGGTCTCAGTGTCAAAATATCTGGTGTTCGACGCTGGGGGGGCGAAGGACGGGCATATGGACAGCCAGGAGGGAGAGCGCGACTCACTCGGCCGCTACTATCAAGAGCGGTACGTCCGCACAGCCACACGCATTGTATTACAGCGTCGCTTACTTGAACGTCAAGAGGCCGAGGTAGCGGTCGTTCGACACACTGAAGAGCGCATTGTACCTCGGGTGCCACGTCGCGTGAAGCACCGTCTTGTCTGCACACACACACACAACAAACGACAGGGAACACGGCACACCAGTGGTCGTCAGTCAAGACCCACCACACACCATCGCTAAGGACGGACGAGGCTCAGTCAACCAGTCAGCCAGCCAGTCAACACTCACCGTGGGCGGTGATCGCCTGCATCGGCTGCACGACCGGGTACGACGGTCCACGCACACGGACGTCCCAGATGTTGACGACGCCGGACGTGCTGCCGCACGACACGTGCAAGCCTGCGGGCGACCAGCGCGGGACAATGTACTGGCTCATCGACCGCGAGTCGCTCGACTTGACCCACGAGAGCGTCATGGTCGCGTCCCGGCTGCTGCTGTAGCGCTCGCGCAGGTCGTGGAGTAAGATGCTGTGCTCTGCCTGCTCCACGCAGCTCACGAGCAGCAGGTGCGGGTTGTGCGGGTGCTCCAGCACGGCGTTGATCTTCGAGATGCTCGGCTTGCGCCGCTCGAGCACGACTGTCGGCGCGAACTGGTTCATGTCGTACCGGATCACTTGCCCATCCAAGCCGCCCGTGTACAGCGCCTGCCGCTCCGAGTGGACGCAGATCGCCTTCACTTCCGACCGGTGCTCACGGTGCAGCACGCTCCACTTGTACTCTTTGCTCGCGTCGTTGTGCTCCTGCCAGAGCACAACAGCGTGATCCGGACCAGATGTCACTAGGCTCCGACTTGTCGTCTCACTCCCGTACCCGATCGGGATCCACTCGACGGCCGAGATGCCACGTGGGTGGAGCGTCGTGGCCACAGACGTGACACGTTCCCGCGGAATGTCTTGCGGCGTCCCGCTCTCAGTCAGTGTCAGCTGGTGCAGCAGCACGACGCAGAACTCGCCCTGGCCTTCAAGCGGGTCCCGGAATGCCATCGCCAATCGGTTCCCGTCCGGACTCCACGCGATGCTCTCGGCGCACTGGTTGTCGCTTCGGAACGACGTCGGTGCGAACGTCGCAATCTTGGTGACCTCGTGGCTCGGTCGCTCGTAGTTCCACATGTTCACGCCGCCGTCGTCCGAGCTGGTCGCAAAGTAGTCCGACTGGCTCGGGTTGAACGCCAGGTGGCGCATCTTGCGCACGTGGCCGTCGTTGATCTTGCGCACGCGGTGCTGCGAGAGGAGCTTCACGGCCGAGTCGCCCTTGCCCCAGAAGTAGTCGGGGATATCCTTCTTCTCCATGTCCGACGGCACCTGCACAGGAAGCGGCGGTGCTGGTGCACTTGTCGTTCTCGTCTTGGTGCTTCGAGACGCAGACGCCGACCGCGGACGCTTCTGCGCCTGTCGCTGCTCGTGCTTCACCTGCGACGGGTCCAAGATGACGACTTCGTCGTCGTCGTCCGACTCGTCCGTGTCGACAATACACGGGCGTCTCGACGCCGGTCGCGAGCGGCTCACCGATCGCTTGCGCTGCTCGCTGTCGCGACGGTGGAACGCAGTCGAACGTCGTGAAGAGCGGCTGCCATGGTGACTCGTGTCGTCGTCGTCATCGTCGGCTGGTCTCGTGCCCCGAAAGTCGGCGTTGATCTGCTTCCGCTTCTCGAGCATCTCGAGGTCGAGTTCGAGGTTCTGGATCTCGTACTGCTTCGCTTTCGTGTCGTCCAGGAGCTGCTGCAAGTCCTTCTTCGCGTCGCTCAGAGCCCGCTGCGTACTCGCAATCTCTGCGTCAATGCTCGCTGTCCTGTCGGCCGTCCTGTCGGCACTGGCGGCCCGCGTACGGCTCTTGCTCTTCTTCCCTTTCGACGGCTGGCGAGCGTCCGTGTCGGTCCGTCGAACCGTCGCCGCCTTGGACGTGGAGCGTCGTCTCTTCGACTCGTAACGCGACGGCGTTGGCGACGGCGACGTCCGCTTCGCACTCGTCTTCCGCGGCATCTGGGAGCGCTTGTGGCTCGCTCGCCGTCGCTCGTCTTCACTGCTGCTTGAGCTGCTACTACTGCTACTAGGACTGCGAGTACTGCGACTGTGGCCGATCCGACGGGCGCTCTTGAACTGGGAGCTCTTCTTCGTGGACTTGGAGCGCGTCGACTGGGACTTGGACCGCGCCTTCTCGTCCGCAGTCGAGCGGTGCGTCGCCTTCTTACTCGTTGACTTCGCGAGCGCCACTGGCGGCACTGGCAGCGCCTCTCGCTCCCGGTCCTCTCGCTCCCGCGTGCGTCCTCTCGTCTCTTCTTCTTGTTCCTCTTGTTCGGGTGGCGGAGCTCGGCTGCTGCTGTGCTGACGACTCGCAACTGCAGCTGCAGCGAAGGACCGCGAGCGGCTGCGCGTCGTCGTCCCGCGAGACGAGCCGTAGTACGTGGCGCGGTATGTGTTCGTCGTGTGCGCGCGTTGGCCGAGCGCAATGAACTCGGCGCTGCTGGGCTTCGGAGGGTGCGCAGCTGACGGCTGCCGGGCACGGGACTTGGACTTGGAGCGGCCGCGAGCGGGGGCGGGCGGGGCCTCGGACTGTCGGGAAGCGCTGGTCGGGACAGGACGCTCGGAGGTCTCCCGCGTCCCAGTGCCGCCGCTACTGCGATACGACGGTTGTTGTGGGTACGTGCTGCTGCTAGTGGTAGTGGCGGTAGTGGCAGCAGAGGTGACGCGACCGGGGGAGAGGTACCGCTGGCGCTTTAGGACCGCGTCGCGCTGGAAGTCCGAGTCCGAGAGCGCGAAACGGAGGCTGTTGTTGTTGCCGTACGTGTCCGGTTGGTGGTGCTGTTGCTGCTGGTAGCTCTGGTGGATCGAGTGGTAGTTGCCTCGGTAGTTGGAGCTGCGGCTCGAATGCACGTAGCGGCTCATGGAGCGGCGCTGCTCGTCGCCGCGATCACCTCTCGCTGTGGTCGTCTTCGTCCGCCAACCGCTTTGAAAACTGCAAGTAATGGGAGCTTCGTGTACGAAGACTTCCCTGTGTTTTATCGCGTTACGGTCGGAAAGAAGAACAGGCGGTTGACAAGAACGAGAGGCGATCGATCAGGACTTGGAGTCGCACTCGTACAGTACGAGGACGTGGCAACAGGGAGGCGAGTGCCCCCAAAGCTCCACGAGCAACGCCAAACTCGCTCGAGTTGACATCCGATTTCTCAATGTGTGTGGTGAGACTCATGGTGGTCTCTGAGATTCACCATGAGTCTCAGAGACCACGTTTCATCTGTATCGCAGCCACTGAGCTTCACCAAGTCGCAAACAAAAGGGTGTTGTTGAGCTTCCATCGAAGCATTGGCATCAACATTGTCGACTCAAATGCCCCGCCTTTCGAGCATAACGCGAGCAGATGTTTCCACGACACGGCACACGAGCGAAATCTGCTTCTGCTTCGTGTGCTTCAAAGTCTTTCACAGCCCAAAGGCAGAGAACACACTTGCTCCAAGGATTCGCTTGAGGTTCGGGTGTGGGGTCCAGTACAGTGCGCGCCAAAAAGTTAGGGACAGCTCCAAAAACATTTGGGAAATAGACTCACTTTTTCAAAAGTGTGTCTCCAAACGAGCTGTTCTCACATCTGATAGAGCACAATGAGAGCTTTCTACTGGTG
>JAASGD010000582.1:0-19657 GCA_023334115.1 Globisporangium megalacanthum
CTCAACCAGCTCCGTTTTTCAAACGGCGGGCTCGATCTGTTCAAGAAGCGCCACATCCTATCCTTTCGGCATCTCCACGGCGAAGCCGGCTCGGTCAGTGCTGAGGCTGTGGCGGAAGGACGAAGACAGCAGCAGCAGTACACCAGCGGGTACGCACTCAGCAATATCTACAATATGGATGAAACAGCCAATTACTACTGTATGGCACCGGCGTCGACAACTTCGTGCGAGAGAATCCCCGGCGTCAAGTAAGTCAAGACGCGGATGATAATAGCAGTGGCGACGAACGCCGATGGGTCGGACAAGCTGCCGCTATTGTTTATTGGGGCGTCGCGAAGACCTCGCTGCTTTGGTCGACTGCCTGCGAGCGAGCACGGTGTCTCGTATACGAGCAGTTAAAAGGGATGGATGACGAGCGCCATCTTCGGGGCATGGCTCGAAGCGCTCGACAAGCGCATGCGTGAGGAGGGGAGGAAGATTCTTCTCCTCGTGGACAACGTGTCCTCTCACAACTACAATGGCGCGCTGAGCAACATCGAGTTGGTCGCTTTGCCACCCCGCACAACCGCCTGCCTGCAACCTCAGGATGCAGGCATCATTGCGTCACTGAAAGCTCATATCAAGCGTCGACAATGCCAGCACACCGTGAATGCTGTCGAGGCACTCAAAGCAAGCACAAGCAACAATCCGGACGGTGAGTTTGACAGAACCCGCGCGTCTAAGCCCTTCACGATCGACATTCTCGAGGCAATGAAGTGGAGCCAAGAAGCGTGGGCGAACGTAACAGAAAGCACAGTGGCCAAATGCTGGCGACTCACCGGTACCCTCGCCGAAGGAGTTTTCGAGCTGACCGAAGCATTTGAGCGAGTGAGACTGGACACGCTCGATGCGATGTCGTTGCGGAGCATTCCAAACTGACAGATCTCAGTCAAACTCCCTCAGCCTTTGAATACCCCCTGAAAGCGATCAAATCCTTCAAACCGGTGTGGAGAGGTTTGTCTGTACTGTACAGTACACATGCTATTCCCAGTAAGTTACACTGCCAAAAAAGAATACCCTGTCCAAAGACATCAACAAGAGTTACATTTTTGATTGGACTCCATCGACTCAGTGACAGAAAGCCAGTCTCCACACACGAGACTGTTGGCGGACGAGCACAAAGCGGCCATGGTGCGCGCGGCAACGCGAGCAAGAATGGCGTACGCGGAGAAGGAAGCGCTCCGAGCGCACTCCACGAGCCATCGTGGCCTCACGCAGGCGGAGCTCGCAGAGTGAGCGAGGCGCGCGTTTCGCCTCCACTCCACGCCATGCCGGATGACGATCTTCCGTGTCCTCAACGGCGCACCCGGTCCAAAGCCGCCCAACACAGCACAAAAAGCGAATCGGAAGGTCTCGTCTGCGGCGCTCGAGGAGCGTCTTGTCGCGTGGATTTGTCTGTGCGAGAAGCATCGTCTGCCTGTCGTCACCAGAGCCACCATTCGCGCGAAGGCTGAGAAGATTCGTCGCCAGCTCGTCGTGTCGACACCCGCAGACGAGACCGAAAGGCTTTAAAGCCTCGTCTTCTCGGTGGGTTGGCTCGTCAAGTTCCAGCGGCGCCACCAGCTCACCAACAAGCTCGCGCATGGCGAATCTTCGTCGGTCAGCGCCGCTGCAGTCGAGGAGGGGAGAGAAGCAATGCAGGCGCTCACGCGCAGGTACGATCGGCACAACGTGTTCAATATGGATGAGAGCGCGTTCATGTACTGCGCCGCCCCAACAAGAACTATCACAACGGAGCGCATCGCGGGACCGAAGCTGCGAAAGAAGCGCATCACGATGGCTGTGTGCTCCAACGCAGACGGCACAACGAAGATGCCGTTGCCCTTTGTCGGTTCGGCTCGTCAGCCGCGCTGCTTCGAGAAGCAATCTCCCCAGCAGCTTGGCGTGCAGTACGACAACTCTGCCAAGGGCTGGATACCAACAGCGGTGTTGGAGAGGTGGATCACAGCATTCAACGGCCAAATGAGAGCCGAAGGTCGCCACGTGTTGCTGCTCGTCGACAATGTCAGCTCGCACCGACTCGGCTCGCCCCTTTCGCATGTCGAGCTACGAATGCTGCCGCCAAACACCACAAGTCATCTCCGGCCTCAAGACGCTGGCATCATCAGCCCTTTCAAAGCACACATCGCGCGCGTCCAGCACAGCTACGTCGTCGACAAATTCGACGAGATGCTCGGCAGCGTGTCCGAGCAAGGTGAGGAAGTGAGCGAGAGAGCGACTGATGCTCCCTTTGCTGTCGATGTTCTTGTTGCGATGCGGTGGGCGTTAGAGGCGTGGGAACAAGCGACTAGCACCACCATCTCTCGCTGCTGGCGCCGCACGCAAGTACTGGATGAAGACGTGTACGAGCTTGTGGTGAAGTTCGGCACGCTGAGAGCTGGTACCCCGAGCATGCGCGACTTGCTCAACTTGATCTTTTTGTAATATCTGAAACCGATTACTGTGTGCATTTGAACCTCGGCCGTCATAATACCCGCATAAAGTGATAGTGTCCTGCTCAATTTTGCGTGTAACTTATTGGGGATAAGATGTATAGTAAAATTCAGTTCATAGTGATGAGCTCTTTCGTTGTTTACTTCAGTGCGTTTCGACACTCGTGCTACAAGAGTAGCGGTAAGACGGAGTTGAAGGCTCACTCTGAGATCCGCGGCCCAGAACACGAGTGCTTCTTGAGTTGAGTGTCTGACTTCCTGTGCTGGTGGCACAGGGCTCACATTACTCTAGTACTAGTACCAAACTGAAAAGTCCAGTAAACCTGTAGACCTCAAAATTGTTGGGCGGACCCCACGATGTCTCCAGGCATTACTCCTTCTCTTCTTCAGTGCCCACGACAAGCGTCGCTCTCGACAGTCTGCAATTCGTGACGCGAGACACAAGAGAAGGAGAAGAGCACGCCATTTGATAGCGAACTCCCTTTGAAGCTGATCCACAAAGCCCATGGACACGACGAACACGATCAGCGATGCGGCTGGAGACGTCGCGTCCGCCGAGCTCTGGTTCGTCCGCAACAGCAGCAGCAGTGCACTGACGCACGTGCGCGTCCACGTCCCAACCGACCATATTGCAGACTGGAAAGTGTTGTTTGCGAACGGCTCGAGTGCGCAGGTCGTGTACAGCTCCGAGACGGACGCGTTCCTGCTTCTCCCGACACTGACGCCCTCGGCTAGTCTTCTTCCCTCCTCGCCTTCCTCCTCCAGCAGCAGTTGTATCAAACTTCCACCCGCGCTACTGATCGCAGCCGCTGCTCTCGTTGTCGCAATCGTCTTTGCGACTTGCATCCGGCTCGTACTGGCCCGGCAGCGAGCGCGCCAGCAGTCGGGCGCGACTCCCGCCGTGGCGACATCATCCACGATGACGACGACCGGGTTCCTCACGTCGATCCTTGCGTCTGCGCGGGGCCTCCGGAAGTGGTCTGCGTCGCCGAGTTTGCTGGAAGATCGGTGGTCCGAGTGGAGCACTTCGAGCCGGAATGTTGTGAGCGAGAAGCAGACGTCCAAGCGCGCGACCATGGGTTCGAACGCACTGCTGAGCAGTGCGCAGGCGACACCGAAGCGCGAACACCTCGTTATCTATGAGCTTGGTGCCGAATCGCACTCGTGACTTGGCATTGATAAGTGACATCGGAATCACATGCCAAGAGGTTTTGTCCACCAATGAATTATTCCATTTCCTCCAGTAAATCATCACGTCAGTCACTCCATCCAAAAAGACTGGTTGGCGGCATTTTGTCAGGGTCCAACAACGTTGGCAGCATGGGCAAGATCGGCGGGAAGGGTGGCAGCAAGAGCGGCAAGGGCAAGAGCTTCTCGGTGGCCGAGCTGGTCGCCAAGGCTGAGGAGTTCGTAGACCAGTGCCAGCCGGAGCTTGCAGTCAAGTTCTTTGAGCGCGCGCTGGCCAAGGAGCCGACCAACACGGCGCTCCTGGACATGGTCGGCGAGCTCTCGACCGAGCTCCACGAGCCGGAGCGCGCGCTCGCCGCCTTCCAGCGCAGCATGGAGCTGGCGCCAGCAGCCAACCCGGCCAAGTGGTTCTACGCTGCGCAGCTTGTAGCGGGTGAGGAGGCGGAGAAGTACTCACTTCAGGGGATCCAGTACCTCCGCCAGGAACTCCAGCATCTCGATCCCCAGGTGTGTGTGTGCGTGTGAGGGTCCTGCTGACTCGGTACTGTATTGACCAACCAACTGTCTTCTTCACCCTCCCTCCCCCCAGTCGAACGACGCGCTTATAGTCAAGAAACAGCTCTGTGACGCGTACTGTGGGCTCGGGGAGCTCTACTTGACAGACCTGTGTGACGAAGACAATGCCGAGGAGCGGTGCGAAGCGTACTTAACCGAAGCCATGCAGTTCGACGTCGGTCTCCCAGAGCCCACGCAAGCGTTCGCGAACCTCCGGCTCACGCAACAGCGCAAGGACGAAGCCGTGGCGTTGCTGGACGAAACGTACAAGCGCTTGAGCGCCAACCGCGACGAGCAGAGCCAGCCGCCGCTCGAGTTCCGCGTCGTGACGGGGAAGCTCCTCATTGAAGTGGACAAGTACGAAGAAGCGTGCGACGTCCTCGAAGGCGTCATGCAAGAAGACGACGACAACGCCGAGCTCTGGTTCTTGGTCGGCACGTGCTACCGCGCGATGGACGACCTCGCGAACGCGCTCGAGTTCTTTGAACGCTGTGTCACCATGCTCACGAAGCTCAAGAAGGAGTTTGGCGACGGCTTCTTGCTCCAAGCGCAACTCGAGAGCGTCCAAGAGGCCGTCGTGTCGACCCAAGCGGCCATCGCGAGCCGTCCCGATGACGAGAACGACAGCGACGACGACGGAGAAAGCAACGAGGAGGACGCGACGATGGAGGACGTCGACATGGACGCGTGAGCGAGCCGGGTCGCTGGCTAGTGTAGAGATAAAGTTAAGCGTATGTATGGCCCCACCCACACCGAGAGTGCTGCTGCTGCTGTCGCATTGCGATTACGGAACCAACGGGAGCGACACGAGCTTGCCAGCGCCGACGCCAAAGACAACGTGCGTCTCGTCTGGCGACAGCGCCTGGGACGCAATCTCGCCGACCTTCGCACGCTCCAGAATCACGTGCGCGTCTGCGAGCGTGTGCGCCGACAGGACGATCGCACACTCGCGGTTGCTCAGCACAGCTTTCGAGTACCGTGCGCAGACGCTGAGCGAGAGCATGGGCTCGTCGCCTAGTGACGCAGTCGCCATGAGCGCGCCGTTCAAGTGGAACGCGTACAGCACTGGGACGCCAGTGCCCATCGACTGGACGAGCACGTGGCCCACAGGCGACAACGCGACCGAGAGGACGCCGGGGGCGAGCGTCCCAGGCACTGCAAACGCCCGCAAGATCGCACCGTCGGCCAAGGTGTGCGCCAAGCACTCGTTCGCCACGGAGCCGCTCACACACACGCCGAGGTCGTTTGAGAGCGCGACGCACGTGACTGCGGCACAGTGGCCGAGCAGCACTTGGTCTGCGGCGTAGTCGGATGCGAGCACAGGCTTGCTCGTCCGCGAGCCGCGAAAGAGCTTGAGCGAGTCCAAGAGCGTCGAACTCGTGTCCGCGACTTGCCAGACTGAGAGCGTGCTGTCGGCGCTCCCGAGCGCCAAGAGCCGCGCTTTCGGCGCAGTCGCCACGCACGTGACGACCGCACTGTGTTGCATCAGTCGGTACAGCAGCGCCCCGTCGCTCGCAGCGTAGAAGCGCGCGGAGCAATCGTAGTGGCCGACTGTGCAGAAGACTGAGCCGCCACTGAGGAACGCCATCGTGTTCGCCAGGCCACGGCCTGCACGGAAGAGGTGCTTCTCGCTCGCCAGGCGTCGGCACTTGCGGTCGACGAGCTCAACGTACTCGACAGCAGGGACTTCGATGACGTTCGACGTGCTTCTGTGCAGAGGCGACCCGACTGGCGGCGTCCCAGCTGCTCCAGCACCCGCGACGACGCCGCCGACAGGAGATAAGCCCCCGCTTGGTGTCTTGAAGACTACCGACGCTTTGCTTGCTGACGTCGAGAGGTCGGTCAGGAACGGCGAGTGGTGGACGCGCGCGAGTCGTCCGCCAAAGCGGTGCGTGGACAGCATCCCGCCTCTGTCCACGCACAGCAGCGTCGACGTCCCGTGCACCATGTGGATAAACGCGACCGGGTGCTCGTGGGGAAGCACGAGCAGTGTTGGCCCGACATCTACTGAAGAGTCCACCGACGACGACAGCGACAGCGACGATGCCGACGTCGACAGCGGCGACAGGGTCGACTCGGACAGCGAGCCAACTGGCAGTCGCCCCAGCACGGCTCGAGACGGATGCGGGTCACGGAGCACTTGACTCGGCGTCTGTCCAAAGTGCGCGATCTGAGCGCGCATTGACGACTTCGTGACGGGGTCGGTGATCGCGTCAATGTCGACCATCCCTTCGTACGTCAAGTAGAAGAACACGTTGTTCGCTGCGACTGCTGCTGGCCCGCGCTGCTTGGCGCCAAAGACAAGGTCGATCCAGTGGTGGAGGTGGGTTGACACGTACTCGCTCTCGAGCGCCTACCCGTCCCAGAACTCAAGTCAGTTTACAGATAGCTATACACACAGTCAAGTAGGTGCGTCCAGGCGAGGACGCACCACAAGGTTCTTCATGACAAAGTCCTCAGGCGACCGAGCCCAGAGCGGGAGGATGACGTCGCCGAGCGCAACGCCGTTCTGCCGCGTGCCGAGCTCCAAGCCGTTGCAGTTGACGAGAAAGTCGGGCAAGTAGAACCACTCGGGCGTCAGCTCTTTCACGTCGGTAAAGTCTTTCAAGCAGTTTGTCCACGTCTCCGCGACGCTGTGGAAGAGCCGGTCGGCGTGGTCGAACTTGCCGCCTTGCACGCTCATCGCGTACGACGTGTACGGCTCGAGACGGATGAGATAGTAGAGCACAGCGCCAATGTTTGAGTAGTGCGTCCCGTACCTGAGCCCAGCGAATGGAATGGCGGTGAGACGACGGGCGATGTGACACAGAGAACGTGTCAGGACCGCAACGGGTGAGGGACGTACATGAACTTGGGAATGTCCGGGTCTTCGAACGCGTTGTAGCGGTCCTGGAAGAACTTGAGCCGCATTGGGTCCAGTGCGCCGATCGGCTTGGTGAGGTCGCGGAAGGTCGACTGGCGCGACAGATCGAGCTCTGCGGACTCGTAGTCAGCAACGACCCAAGGAAAGATCGGGTACTGCGTGAGGTCATTGTACGTCCGACCGGCAGTCGTGTTGAGCCACATGAGGTACTCGAACGTCGAGATTTCGTGGTGGACCCACCGCGTACTCATGCTCGAGTTGCGGAAGATGCTGCTCGGGTGACGCAGTCGACGCATTGCGGGGTCGCGCTTGAGCATCAGCGGTCGTCGTGCCATGAGCGCGTCGTGAAAGTGCGTCAAGTCGTCTTGGCGCAGGGTAAAGAAGTAGTTGCGGCGTGTGGAGAGCACAAAGAGCTCGAGCGCAGTCGACTTGAGCAGGTACCGTCGGCGGTTCAAGCTCCCAATGTCGTCAATGATCCACTGCCGCCGCTTAAACAGGAACCGCCACAGCTTGTCGACTGGCTCGCCACGCTTCTTCTCTACAAGCACAACGTCGTGCTCGTCGACTACCTTGTCCGGGACAAACTGGAGCACTGCGTCCGCTAAGACCAGTGCGCCTTCGACAATGTGCATGTGGCGCACGAGCTTCGCACGCACCACGACGTCTTGTTTCGATGGCGACGAGCTCGCCTTCACGGAGCTTCTCGCTCTCTCAGCTGTGAGCTTGTCGGTCGCTGATAACTTGCGACTCGATCCAACGGGCGGAAGCGGAGACTCTGAGAACAACAGCGCTGGACTCCTTCCACTGGTGCTGGGCGGCGACCCTGGGCTTGTTCCAGTCAGGATCGACGTGGTCGTCGTGTTGTTGTTCGGACTGGTCGACAGTGGGGAACTTAGTTCGCCACTGGTGTTGTTGTCGTTGCTGTTCTCCTCCATGTACGTCGAGACTTCGTCCAGCAGCGACTGGGCCTCGTCGGTGAGTGCGTCCTTCGCAGTGTACAGCGAGTCGACGCCGAACTCGACGGCATCCTTCGCGTCGCGAGCCACCTTCTGGACCATCCCAGCGACGCCCCCGACCACACTCAGCACTGACGCGCCGATTGAGAACGCACTCAGCGACGACGACGATGACGGCGGCACTGATTCGACCACATCAAACGTCGATGTGGCCCGAGCCGACCGTGACGATGCGCTCTCAGCTACGGTCTCAACTGGCCCAGCAGAGACTGGATCCTCACCTATCCGAGTGCGGCTTTCGCCAGGGTCGGTTTCCTCCGTCACGCCGCCAACAGAGCGGGACAAAGCGTCCAAGTCCTTCCCTTTCTCCTCGCTCGCGTCATCCGATCCAAGCGGATCGCCAAACTGGAGCCTGTCGTCGTCGTCTGCGTCGTCCTCGTCCGACGGGAGCTCGTACTCCGAGTTCCGCATGTCCACGTTCGAGCACGAGCGGATGAGCGCTGCTCGCATCTGCGCGTCTGCGAGGAAGTCGCTGTAGTCGGAGCCAGCGTCGCTCCGCCACCCTTGGTCCTGCTCGCCGCCACCATCGCGGGAGCCACGGAGCAACTGCCGTGGAAACGCACCGCTGCCTCGGCTTTCCGTCTCTCGAAAAACCGAGCCAGCAAACTCGCAGCTAATGTTGCGGAGACGGTAGCTCTCGCGCACCTTCTTGAGCCGGAGGTGCATGCGGAGGCTGTTCTCCTTCGAGTCGACCTTGAAAAAGTACCCGTCCGGCGCTCTCCTACTTGGCGTCGTCTCCACACTGGCACTCGTGTGCGAGATGAGCTTGTGCACGCTGCTCGCAAACTTCTCGACGCCTTCTTTCAGCAGCGAGAGGCGCGAGTCGTCGCCATTGTCGCACTCAGCGCCGACTGCCGTAGCGGCTGCGTTGTCTGCGAGCGTCTGTTTCCACAGCCGCTCGCAGCTTTGCGTTTCGTGGCTGAGAATGTCGGCTTGACTGGACGCGTACTTCTGTGTCAAGTACGGGTTAAAGTCTGTCGTGCACTGCTCAACGTGGCGTTGCCAGCGCCGCAAGAACGAAGCGTGCGTGGCGGCTGCGAGGCTCGGAAACCAGCCAGGGTCGCAGCACGTCTGGTGGATCTCGCGATGCAGCAGCCAGAGCGTGAAGAAGTCCTGGATCTGCGACACGTCGTGAAAGAATGACAGGTTCGTCGACGTGATGATCTGGAGCGTCTTGGTCAGCTCAGGCAGCGCTGGCTCGCTCTGGAGCACGAGTGCGCTGCTGGCGACCGCGACCATGATCTCGACAATCGCAAACGATGTCGCGAACGAGTCCGGCACTGTCAGTTCGTCACGAAGTAGCGAGAAGCAAGCCTCCAGTACATGGAGCTGGACAATCTCCTTTTGCTCCGAGCCATTCGCAAGCGAGTCGCTGTCAGTCGCCTCCACGAAGCCAGACACATCCGACAGCGTCGTGCTCGCAGCCGCTTTCGCAGCCGGAGAGTTCAGAATCGCTTGACTCGAGCCGCTGCTCGATCGCGTCCGTCGAACCACGTTCTTTACAGCCGGGTGGGTCGGTGGCTCGCCCGGACGTCCGGCCGAGCGGACGTGCGGGATGAGCTGGAGGTCACCCAGCATCTTCTGGACGTCATTGACGAGACTCGTAGTGCACTCGTGCGTCTGCTGAGCGAGTCCGACTAACTCAATGCCGCACTGGAGCGCGAGAATCCGCACGCGAGTCCGCGTCGCCACGAGGTTGCAGAACAGCTCCTTCTCGTCGGCTGTCACATCGTCGCCATAGTTCGCATGGGCAGCGAGATGCGCTCGAAAGTCGGCCCAGTGGATCTGGTGCAAGTGCGGCAGCACGACACGCCAAAGATCGAACGCGTTCTGCAGGAGCTCTCGTTGCTGGTGGATCGCCAGCGCTGCAGTGTCGACACCGAGGTGCTGAGCAACGACCTGGCACTGGGTCAAGATCGCTGCGACCTGGGACAGGTTCTCCCACAGCACTTCGACATACCCAACGTTCGGGAAGTCCTTCTGACTCGCTTTCGCCAGCAACTTCGCGCAAATCGCAGCGCTGATCGCACTCAACTCGGCCGGCTGCTGGTAGTAGTAGAAGTAGAACTCGAGGAAGTGCATCCAGCCGTTGCGAACGTACAGGACGCTGAGCGCGACAATGTCCACGATCATCTGCGTCGCCATCTTGTGCACGAGGACATGGCATCGCTCTGGAAGCCGCGTCCGCATCGCCGCGGTGATCGCTTTTGTCACGGAGAGCGGCTGCTCAGTAGTCTCGACAACGCGCAGCAACGCGAGCAAGCCACGGGTGTCTTCAGCGACTGAAAGCTCTTGAACCGCTTCGAGTCTCGCGCTTGTAGACGAGTCCTGATTGCGTAGCACATGGACTCTGTCCTGTAGACTCGCGTCGAGAGTGCATTCCGCGACGCGACGTTCGTCTTCATTTGCCGCGATCTGTTCCGCTGCACTAACGGACAACGCTCGCAAGCGACTGAGCCACGGCGGCCAGCACCGGATCGCTTCTTTCAGACTCTCGCCCGAGATCGGAGACGCCAGTTGGAGCTTGATCTCAAAGAGGACGAGCGCTTGTACGTCCGCTTCTGCGTGCTGTAGAAGCGCTAGAAGGAGGAGCGGGATAAAGTCTTGCCGCGCAATGTTCACGAGTCGCGCCCCACCCTCTGCGAGCGGAACTCCCACACTGGAGCTTGTGGAACCCGGTGCCGAAGCTGTCGTGCCCAGATACCCGAGGCGTTTCTTCCCAATCACAATGTCCAACAACAGCTCCGCAGTCCGCAGCGTCAGTGGATGAGCCTTGAGTGCCGCGTAGAGCATCAACATGTCTCGCTTCCGAAGCACAATCCGGTCGAGCGTGTACGCTTCAAAGAGCGTGAGTACTTCGAGTCGGACACTCTCGCTCGCCGACATCATCGGCTTCCACCAGAGTCGGAGCGTGCCTTCCGACAGCTTGCCAACTTTCGACAGGATGATCTGCCGCATCGTTGCTGTCTGGGGCGACGACGCAGCGTAGTTGTCGGGCGATAGGATGCGCGTCAAGTACTGTACGATCTCTGTCAGCTCGCGGTGGTCGTTCGCGCCGACACCGTTTCGACTCTCGCCTTCTCCACTGCTTGAGCTCGTCCCGAGCGACCGCTGCTGGACGTACACCATCAACTGCCGCCACTGGTCCACAGACGTGTCTGGTACGCCTGGGAAGAGCAACAGACCGATGAGGTTGTGGATGATGAGCTGTCGCAGGACTTCCAGTTGCGTGTCGTCCATAGGGATGACACTGCTGGTCTCGCTCGCGCACGGAGCGTACACTTGCACGAGCAAGTTACAGAAGAAGCGCACGTTCACTTCGTCGTTCGCGTCGTCGTCGCTCCACGTCCCACGGATGCAACGGGTCCGACCTGGAGACGCGTACCCGCCCGACGCGTTCCTGTGTAAAGGCTGTTGCTGCTGCTGTTTCACTTGAACCACTTGAAGGTACTGGGGCAACACGTCGCCAAGCAGCTTCCTCTGGGTCTCGAACGGCGACAGGTACCAGCTCGTGTTGAGGAACAGGAGGAGGTTCACGTACTCGACCGCCGTTGGCGCTGGGACCGACTCGAGGAGTGCGTCGAGAATCGTTGTCACGCCGTCGAGCAGTTCGAGCGAGAGGTAGCTCGGTGAGATCGACTGGAGCACGAACGCCAGCACCTTCACGCCATCGAGCCGGCTAAAGTGCGACCGGCAGCTCACGCTGTGCTTCAGTCCCGCTGCGACAAAGACAAACACTTGCGAGATCTCGTCCATCGCGAACTCGTGCTGCGGGTGAAAGTCCGCCATCTCAGGGATCTGGTCGAGCAGCAGCAGCAGGAAGCACGCGCTCCCGCCAACGCAGTCGAGTGCTTGGACGAACCGCTGCGTCACGCACGCGTGCGTGCCTGGCTCGAGCCATCCGTGACAGTCGTTCCCGCTCGTGTCGTAGCACACACGCGTGCCTGCGTCGCAGGTCCGAGCATCGTACGAGAACGCAAACTTCGACTTGTCTGCGAGGCCCGTGTTCTCTGCTGCACTGGCGCTCAAGTCGTGCTTCCAGTGCGCGCGCCAGTGCAGCCGCTCAATCTCTGCGTCTGTGAGCGCACTCCCAAACAGCGTCGGACTCCAGACTTTCCCTTGGAGTCCAGCCAGCGCTGGTGTCGTACCGATGCAGTTGTGTCCGCCGACCATGCAGAGTGGGTCCGGATAAACCAAGCTGCCCGTGTACACTGCTCGGCCGTCTAAGTACACAGCGAGCTTGTCTTTGAACACCATCTTCTTCGCGTGGACAATGCAGAGATGGCCCCACGTCGTCTCGAGCTGGCGCCGACCGTCAGCAAACGGCACGGTGACGTGGCTCCAGCTGCCTTGTTGCACGTGGGTTTTCAGCACGAGCGTGTCGCCGTCCAGGACCGCAGACACGCCCTGTCCGCTGTTCCCACGGAAGCTGTAGAGCGCAACAAGCGCTGGATTCGTCGTCGCCAGGTGGAGGCCACAGCTGAACGTGTAGCCTTTCCTTGAAAACAACATGTGCGACGACGGTGCAACGAGGCCGCCGTGGGGCCCACGCATTGTAAAGACCGCACGGGGCGTCGCCTCGGTCTCCATGAGCCCCACTTGCATCGCGAGCACGAGCCGCCGTCCAGGCGCTCGGCCAAGCCGTAGAAAGTCAAAGAGCAGCACGACATCAGTGGCGCTCGTCGAGTGCGCGAGCACGTCTTTCGCTACTGCGACGACGCCTTCGAGGATTTTGGTCTGGACACTCTCGGGTTTGCGCGTGAGCTCGTGGAGCGTCGTCAGCAGCGCTTGGAGGACAACGTTCTGCTTGCTGCCAGCAGTATTGTGACGTCCCGCTGCGTCCGTCGGAGCCGCCGCTACGTCAGCATGTGATGTAGTCTCTTGGAACACGCGTGGGTCGTAGCAAAAGTCAAAGCACGGCAGCAGGACACGCCGGAGCACGTCGAGGACATGGCGTTGCGTCTCGTGCGCGTCCACTTGGCCGAGCAGGTCGAGCAGGAAGAGCGCAGGGTCCTTGAGCCCCGTGAGCAGCGACGGCTCGCTCACGCACTCGCTGAGCGCCTGCTGCTGCGCTGCCTCCACGTCGCGCAGCAGGCGGCGCACGTCGTCGTCGTCGTCCGCCATGGCCGCTGAAGACCCCCGACCGACCGACCCGAACTGGCGAGATGTGTGAAAGCGGCTCTTTGCAGAAATGGCTCGGAATGCGCTCGTAATAGTACAGTCGCACACAATCCGTGCCCACTGTCGCACATATTGTCTGGTACAGTGCTGCCAACTTCAACTTCCGCCGTAAGTACGAAATAAAAATCGGTTGGTTCACAGTGCTACGCTGCGGCTTGAAACTTGACAAAGCACTTGCTACGCTTCGTCGCTGCTTTGTCCTTGCTGCCGGTGCTGGACGAGCGCTGGAGCGTCGAGCGCGCGCGCGGCCGAATCGGGAGTTTCGGGAGCGGGTTCAGCTTCAGACTTGGGGGCGGTGTCGGACGCGGGCTCGGAGGCTTCGGCTGGTTGTAGAACTTCTCGAGTTGCATCCTGTACACGTGTAGGAAACAACCCCACCTTCTCAGTCACAGACCTAGTCGCCCCCTGATCGTTCGGCACTCCGATCGAGACTACCACAGCAAACGTACAGCTGGATGTTGAGCTCTCCGCGCAGCTCTTGCATAATCCGACAGCTCCGTCGTCTCTCAATCTGAAGCAAACGAAGGGTCGCACGCGAGTGAGCTGTCGACGTTCGTCCAAGCATATTTACTGTGTAGCGGTCAGGTCAGGTCCGCTCCGATTTGTCGGACCGCACCTTGTACTGCAAGCTCTCGTCCTGGTGCGTTTGATGCAGCCGCCGCAAGTTGTTGCGCTGCTCAGTGAGCTCGCGCTCTTTGTCGCACAGTTTCGTCTCCAGCGAGTTCGTCCGCATGACACACGCCTCCAGTGTCAACTTTGTCTTCTGCTTAGCAAGCAAGTAGGGAGTCGTAAGTAAACAACAACAGCGCCAGGCACTAACTTCTCTTCACTCATCCGCGTACCTCGACAATGGCTGCTTCGCGTTGGGCAGATTGTTGCAACTCCATCGAGGCCGCGAGTTGCTCCTTCAGCTCGCTCGCTCGCTCTTCGGCGCGAAGCCAATATCTGCCTCGCAGGAACGCCAGTTTCTGTCCCCAGCACGCAAGCGCCGCACTGGGTTAGCTTCCCGACCCCCCAGTATCGTTCTCAGTCCTTAACGCCAGGTTATGCGCACTTTGTAGTAGATCAGGTCGGTGTTGACGGCGGCTTTCGGGCTTGAGTCCGGCGAAGTTGATGACGACGACGACGACGACGTGTCTGTCTCGCTCGCACGCGACGTCTCCTCGCAGAAGTCTTCTTCCAGCTCCTGACGCACAAGCGCCTTCTGCGAACGCCTCTCGCGCTCTTCGTTCTCTTTCGTCGTGTCTTTCAGCGACTGGAGCTCGAACTTCAGGTCGATCACCTGCACGCACCGAGCGGCAGAGAGTAAAGCGTAAGCAGCGGTGAGTGGCGGAGCTCAAACCGGAAGACAGGAGGTGAGAGAAGGAGCATGCAAGTCAAAAGTCCGGCGTGCCTGCTGCTCCCACCCCGCACATCGCTTGCGCAGCACGTCGAGCTGCATCTCCTTTGTCGACAGCTTCGAAAGCAGTCCCTGTCACGAGACAAGATGGCAACATTCACCAGTCGATCAGCGCCAGTCGGAGAGTCCCCGCGAAGCACCACGCTCATGCACACACCTGGATGTCCGCCTCTGTCGCGATCGGGAGCTACCACGGCATGAGCACAAGCAGAAGGGGTCAGTCTTACACCACGGAGTGACGCAATCTGTGTCTCCATCCTAACATGAAAGCGAAAGCACTCACATTGTGCCTGACGTGGGTATGGTCGTCTCTCACCCCGTTCCCCAGTACCAGCTCGAAGAGCTCTGCCTCTCGACTGCTGTCCGCTTTCCTCGGACCACTCGGATCGCCGCTGACCGGCCGTTGGCTCTTGGACGCCGAATCGACTGCTTGCTGTAGCATCATCACCATCTTTTTGAGCGACTTGACCTGCTGCTCGAGCGCGACGTTCACCTCCACGACGTCCTGGAGCTTGGCGCCGTTGTGGATCGCGAGCAGCGCACTCGTCGCGAGGCGCAGGTCGGCGTCTTTGTCCCGCAGATCGCTCTGCAGACGCCCCACCTGGGCCTGCAGCTGCGCCACGTCCATCGACATTGAAGGAGGAAGGAAAACTCGATGCGTGGAGCTGCAGCGCTCGCGTACTTTCTGAGCTCTTGGACGTGCGGTGGTGCTCCGTGCGTGTGTACTTTAGCTTGGGCAGTTACGTTTCGGACACGAATGGACGCACAGAATTAGAACTGAGCATAGTGACGCACTTCTGTGATGAGCTCTTTGAAACTTCCAAGCCAAGAAATGCAACTTGCCGCCTCTCGCAGGTATGAGCTCGTCGTCTCTGGAACTCGAGCTCTCGTACTTCAGTTCCATCAGCTACATCAGCTGTACACTAAGGTCCCGAGTCAAAATGGCGGCGCGTTCGAAGGAGTCAAGCGCGTGTCGGACCCGAGGTAGTGAAGCTGAAGCCCAGCTTCATACTGGGCTTCACGCTCATCCAGCCTTCGACGATTGAGGTCCGACAGCGTCGCCAGCTCGCAGAGCATGAGCCACGATCCCTTCGCGCCGCCAGACTGAGCGGACTCTACCCGGACGATGCGCGTCGATCTCTAGGACACGACATGATCACACGATCTTCGCCTCGCACGCTTCACAGAATAAGCGAGAGAAGTCCTCTTTCACGGCACTCGACAGCCGACGCGCGGCGAGGTGATCTCTGGAGAACCGCATGACTCTCGTCGACAGTTAGCTCTTCGCCGTGCGTGCGTGACTCTGCTCGGCTCGTGCTTCCGAGAGCTCGACACGTCGGCGTCTTCTCAGGCTGGCTGGGAGCGCGTCAAGACCGTCATGCCAGGCGAACAAAATGGCGGAGAAGAAGAAGACACTGGCGGTCCGGCTGCACGCTCCGCCGGCCTCCACGTTGCGACCTCTCCCCATGCGTTCGTCTGCCGCCGGACGACGCGCAGGTCTGCAAGCTGCAGAAAGCGAACACTGGCGTTGAACTGCCGTCGGATCTCAACATTCAACCTTAGCGCAGTTCCGCCAGCTTGCGCGAACTGGAAGCTGGCGATCGCCTCGTACTGGCGAGTGGGTCTCAGCGTGGCATCGCCACGGACCAGCTTATACAGAAGCGTCGAATACAGCCGAGTCAAGTCGGTCTCGACTTGGTTCGGCTCAGTTTGGCTCGACTCGACACTCCTGGGCTTACGCGTCCTTCATGTACGTGTCCATCTCGTTGTCCAAGTCCTCCGATGTCTTCGGCGCCGATCCCCTGGTCACCAGCACACATCCAACGGTCAGTGGGTTCACTGACATCCCCACTTTCGCTCCCGTCGCTTCTCCATTCACTCACTCACCTCTGCCCACGGTCACCGCGGCCGCGATCTCCACGGCCGTTGCCACGGCCGCCACCCCGCTCTCGGCGCGGCCGCTGCTCGTCGCGACCCTTCTGCTCCTCACCGCCGCTTCTACACATGCGTCAGCAGCCGCCATCCAGTGGTGACTGTGAGCACCCGACAGAAGCCAGCACACCCACCACTCCACGAATCCTTCACGCACGAACACGGACGACGCAACACCAAACAAAAACAGCAGACGAACGAACCCGAACGAGACCTTGAACTTGACGTCGTCGCCGTCACGCAGCGCCGTCCCGAACAAGCCCTTGCGCACGTTCTTGTCGTCGTCGAGCGAGAGCTGCATGGGCTCACCGTCGAGCGTGCGACCTAGAAGCCGTTCCATCAATCAGTGTCAGCGTCCACACGTCCAGACCCCCTCCAAGAACAACAACGACACGGACGCCACGTCTCCTCACCGTCGTACTGCTTGATCGCCTTCTCCGCGTCGGATTTGCGCGCGTACCAGACCCGCGCGATGCCCTTCGAGCGGCCCGAGCGGTCGTACACGATCTCCGCTTTCTTCACGTCGCCAACGGTGCCAAAGAGCTCGCGCACGTCGTCTTCCAGAATGTCAAACTTGAGGTTCTTCACGAGCACTTTCGTGCCCTGGCTCGATGACGCGTCCTTGGCGCTGCCACCGAGACGCGAGAGGATTGACGCGCCTGAGAGGAGTGAGTGATGGTCAGATGCGGCTTCGACTGGGACGATGGACTGCGAGCGAGGGAGGGACGGACGCACCTTTTTTGCCGCCCTTGGGCTGCTGCTTGACGACCACTGCGCGCTTCTTGGCAGCGGCAGCGTTGCGGCCCCCACGTGGAGCGTCGTCGTCCTCCACTTCCATGGCGTCCGAGTCGTCGTCTCGCTACAAGAGGAGCAACAAGAGAGAGAGAGAGGGGAAGGGGAGGAGTGTTACTCGCCATCTCCTCTCTTCAGTCGTATAGCAGGAGGGGGCAAACGCCTCGACGGAGTTGGTTGGGCACGTACAGATCGCCCGTATGGCTGGTTGCGCACACCACCGCCGCCACCGCCGCGCTTGCGCTGCTGGCGACCGCGCACAGGGCCGGCGCCGCCCGACGCAGCGGATGCGCCGCCGCTGTTTCCGTTACCACTCTTCCCCTTGGTGGCCCGCGTCGCCGCGCGGGAGTCCGGGTTCGGCGCCTTCTTCTTCTTGGCTATGAGGTCATCGAGGCTCATGTCGAGCGACGCTAAGATGGAGGACATGGTGGGTGCTGTGGTGGGGACTAGAGGAGGGGTCTGGTGCACAGGGGAGGGGTGAAGGGGCGAGTTAGTACGGGGGACGAGTGCGCCAGCATGCTCCACTTGCGCTCGTTCCTCCTCACCTTGGCGCTTTGCACGTGTGACTGGTGGGGGTTTCAAACTCGCTCTAATTTGTGGCTTGCAAAATGGTGTTTTTTTTCAGTCGCTGTAAGCTCAAAAATTCTGACCCCAAACAAACCGTCCACACACACTCTCACCCTGTCGGACTCCAGCGACCTCACTGCTTCTTCAACTGCTCGAGATACGCTGCGACGCCAGCGTTTGCCTTCACGTTCGCACACACTCTCTCGAGCTTCGGGAAGGGCTCGAGCGAGAACTGAAACACCGGTATGAGTGCATTGTGTGCAAAGTCGAACAGGTGCACGTCCGCCAAGGACGCGCGGTCGTCGCCCAGGAAGAAGTCGCCGCGCACGAGCGCTTCGAGCACGCGGAAGGCGCTCGGCACAGTCTGTTCAAGGAACTTGATCGTCGCCACAGTCTTTATGTCCGCGTCGGACTCTGAATAGAGTGCGATGAACGCTGTGAGCAGATCCCGGAGCGTCTCGGACACCATGTCGACGCAGAGGGCCTCGACTGGGTCGTGCGGGTACAGGCCGCCTCGAAGCGCAGCGTACCTAGCGATCGCGAAGCTCTGCGAGAATGTCGTGCCGTCCACCTCGAGGACAGGCACTTGCCCGAGCGGCAGCTGAGGCTTGAGCGCCGCCACGTCGGCGTGCTGGACGCGTTGGTCGGTGAACGCGATGCCGCCGAACGCGAACAGCAGACGCGAGAGCTCGGCTCGGCCCGTGCCGTCGAAATACGTGAGCTTGAGTTGCGGGGTGGTGCTCATGGCGTTGGCGTTGTCGACTACGTTTGGTGCGTGAGGTCACGAGTGCGAAAGCCGAAGTGTGGAGGGTCGCTCTGTCGTCAGACACAGTGTGTGAGGCGACTCCAGACGGCTGGTTGGGTTGCGTGGCGGTGAACTGCCTTGTTCACGACCGAAGTGGCTGCTCTTATCGGCTGAGTGCAGGAACGTCCGCGTTTGTTGGGCTTGACCTTGAAATCAGCGCAGCAGGACGCCAGTGGGCAATGCAAGACGTGGACTGCCCTCGTATCGGCTGGTCACGGCGAGCTTCGCGGTACGCAACATACAAGAAGGGATAACGATGGTCAATAAACAACCCATGCTCATGTGAAGCCCCCAAGTGATCACCTTTTAGAGCGTGTCTGCAACAATGAGTCGTGGTGGCGGTCTCCAATGGACTGCAACCAATGTTGTCATTGGCCACCTCGGTTCAACCAGAACAGGACCAATATGTACCACAGCATTTCTGGTTGAAGTTCCAGATGTTGATTACCGGGTGAAGGTCGCTGATGAGCGCGATTTCAGCATTTTGAGAGCCATCCTGGAGGAATCAATCTCGCTGGCGCTCACACGCCAATCCACCACCAGATCGCTCGCTTGCTCATCCACCGCCTGCAGTTCGCCATGAGCTCCTTCCGCCTCCGCATCTTGAACGCGCGCCAGATCGTACAGGTGTGCAGCGCTGGCGAGCGCCTCAAGGCCGGTGCCTCGCAGAACGACGTGGCCGTCGTGACGCACGCGTCGCTCGTCGTGGCGCGTGACGGCCGGGTGGCCGCTGTGGGCCCCGCCGATAGCGTTGCGCAATGGCTTGACGCGCAGCCGCAGCCCGTGACCTTCGATGCCGACATTGACGGCCGCGAGCTCTGCGTGCTCCCCGGCTTTGTGGACGCGCACACACACCCCGTGTGGAGCGGCAGCCGCGTCGGCGAGTTC